>MJUT01064575.1:1451-11882 GCA_002080005.1 Gigantidas platifrons
ACATAGAAAACTAATGGTTGAGCAACACAAACCTCATATAAAACTCTTCATAGAGAACTAATGGTGAGTAACACAAACCTCATATACAATTCTTCATAGAAAACTAATGGTGAGTAACACGAACCTCATATATAACTCTGCATAGAAAACTAATGGTTGAGTAACATGAACCTCATATCAAACTCTTCATAGAAAAAGAATGGTGAGTAGCACAAACCTCATATAAAACTCTTCATAGAAAACTAATGGTGAGTAACACGAACCTTATATAAATAACTCTAGATAGCAAATTATGGTTGAGTAACACGAACCTCATCTAAAACTCTACATAGAAAACCAGTGGTGGGGTAACATGATCCTCATAAATAACTCCACATAGAAAACTAATGGTCGAGTAACACGAACCTCATATATAACTCTACATAGAATGCTCATGGTTGAGTAACACGAACCTCATATATAACACTACATAGAAAACAAATGGTTGAATAACACGAACCTCATATATAACTCTACATAGAAAACTAATGGTTGAGCAACACAAACCTCATATATAGCTCTACATAGAAAACTAATGGTTGAGCAACACAAACTTCATATATAGCTGTACATAGAAAACTAATGGTTGAGTAACACGAACCTCATATAAAATTCTTCATAGAGAACTAATGGTGAGTAACACGAACCTCATATGAAACTCTCCAAAGAAAACTAATGGTTGAGTAACACGAACCTCATATATAGCTTTACATAGAAAGCTAATGGTTGAGTAACACGAACCTCATATATTACTCTACATAGAAAACCAGTGGTGGGGTAACATGATCCTCATATATAACTCTACATAGAAAACTAATGGTTGAGTAACATGAACCTCATATAAAAATATTCATAGAAAACTAATGGTTGAGTAACACGAACCTCATATATAACTCTACATAGAAAACTAATGGTTGAGTAACACGAACCTCATATCAAACTCTTCATAGAAAACGAATGGTGAGTAGCAAAAACCTCATATAAAACTCTTCATAGAAAACGAATGGTGAGTAACACGAACATTATATATAACTCTATATAGAAAACTAATGGTTGAGCAACACAAACTTCATATATAGCTGTACATAGAAAACTAATGGTTGAGTAACACGAACCTCATATATTACTCTACATAGAAAACCAGTGGTGGGGTAACATGAACCTCATATAAAACTCTAAATAGAAAACCAATGGTGGGGTGACACGAACCTCATATCAAACACTAAATAGAAAACTAATGGTTGAGCATCACGAATCTCATATATAACGCTACATAGAAAACTAATGGTTAAGTAACACTAACCTCATATAAAACTCTTCATAGAAAACGAATGGTGAGTATCACAAACCTTATCTAAAGCTCTACATAGAAAACCAGTGGTGGGGTAACATGATCCTCATATATAACTCTACATAGAAAACTAATGGTTGAGTAACATGAACCTCATATATAACTCTACATAGAAGATTAATGGTTGAGTAACATGAACCTCATATATAACTCTACATAGAAAGCTAATGGTTGAGTAACACGAACCTCATATAAAGCTTTACATAGAAAACTAACGGTTGAGTAACACGAACCTAATATAAAACTCTACATAGACAACTAACGGTTGAGTAGCACGAACCTGATATATAACTCTACATAGAAAACTAAAGGTTGAGTAACACGAACCTCATATATAACTCTACATAGAAAACTAATGGTTGAGTAACACGAACCTCATATATAATTCTGTGTAGAAAACTAATGGTTGAGTAACACGAACCTCATATAAAAATATTCATAGGAAACTAATGGTTGAGTAACACGAACCTCATATATAACTCTATATAGAAATATAATGGTTGAGTAACACGAACCTCATATATAACTCTACATAGAAAGCTCATGGTTGAGTAACATGAACCTCATATATAACTCTACATAGAAGACTAATGGCTGAGTAACATGAACCTCATATATAACTCTACATAGAAAGCTAATGGTTGAGTAACACGAACCTCATATAAAGCTTTACATAGAAAACTAACGGTTGAGTAACACGAATCTAATATAAAACTCTACATAGACAACTAACGGTTGAGTAACACGAACCTGATATATAACTCTACATAGAAAACTAAAGGTTGAGTAACACGAACCTCATATATAACTCTACATAGAAAACTAATGGTTGAGTAACACGAACCTCATATATAATTCTATGTAGAAAACTAATGGTTGAGCAACACGAACCTCATGTATAACTCTACATAGAAAACTAATTGTTGAGTAACACGATCCTCATATATAACTCTACATAGAAAACTAATGGTTGGGTAACACGAACCTCATATATAACTCTACATAGAAAACTAATGGTTGAGTAACACGAACCTCATATAAAACTGGGTATACTTATGCAGGAAATATTAATCATTATTTCACTGCAATATATAAATTATAATATGACTTATGTATAATATATATATATAACTTACCCACATTCTTTACATCTATATAAGCGTCCATGTTCTAGTCCTCCTCTCTGTGTAGTTGATCTGTAAGTAAAACAATACATACTGATGATAACATTATGTTTGTACTGGTCTTTAACCAAACAATTATAATTATAACATCGTTCTTACTGTTACCACTATAATGTGTTACAGAACCACATTGGTGTTGTAATGGTTAACGTACTCACATCGAGTACAGTAGATCGTGGGTTCGAGCTCTGGTCGGGTCAAATCAAAGACTATAAAATGGGTATTTGTTGTTTCTCCGCTATTCAAACGGCATTAAGGGGTAAAAGCAAAGACTGGTTGGCTCAGTATCATAATAATGTGCCCATGTAGAGTCCCATGTCTATCCGTGGGCTGTTTTTAAAGTGTCCGTTCTGTTATAGACTAACACGCTGGGTTGGATTGTAATAGTACTTATTACAATCCAACTCAGCGTGTTAGTCTATAACAGAACGGACATCATCATCATATCTTTGAAAATTAACTTGTTCTCGCCATGATATTACTGAAAACATGCTCTGAGGTGGCGTTAGACAACAATCACTCACTCACTCTTACTGTTACCACTATAACGTTCTCAACATTTCTCCTATAACTCCACATACACATGTATATACCGGTAATACAATTATAATTATTATAAATATTTCTACTATAACTTCACACATTTATATAGTACAATTATAATTATTATTAGACACCCTTCTTACTGTTACCACTATAATGTTATAAATATTTCTCCTATTACTCCACACATTTATATAATACAATTATAATTATTATTAGACAACCTTCTTTCTGTTACCACTATAATGTTATAAATATTTCCCATATCCTGGTGTTGCCAATTCTCGATAACGTAAGAAACATTTCCGCTGTGTGTCCCTTAGAAACAATATTTGTTTACAAAATTATTTTTGTTTGTTTGTCAAAACTACTTCTTTATGTCTACCAAACCTAAAAGTTCTACTCCTAGAAGTTACGAAGAAAACATGATTTTTGTGTATGATATTATTTCCGACACTTTGTGTATCACGACACCAGTTCTCGATAACTGTGTAAAGTGATGAAACATCAATTATGGAGGGCATATTTACTAAAAATTATAGGAAAGAAAGACAAAAATGTATTTAAGATATTTGCAAACACCGAGATGATTGATTTCAACCATACATGTACAATTATGCATGTTTGAAAAAGTGTCCCATTGGGGTTACACAATAGAGAAATAACGTTGATATGAAGATAAAACTGATAAGGTATGACCCGAACGGTGTTCCATGCTTTTTTTTCCTGAACAGCGCCACCTGTATATTTGCGGTTTTGTATGACGTATACGTACTTGACCTTCATTGACGGTAAAGTTTTGCTTGCATCACAAACTTATATTTTAAGCAATGACCCGGTGAACTTAGAGTTATTTTTTGAAAAAGAAAATGTGCATATATATCTGAGAATATAAAGATTATGTTCATATATTCCTTGATACGTAGCACAGCCATTTTTTCCTTCTTGCGAAGCGATGTGGTGTCCGTAGGTAAAATCCTGGCGAACAGAAGACACGTGCGTTTCCCAAAACTGCAATACATGAATTAATATTAATATATTGTATTACTAATCTTACCTAGCCGGTGCTCTGCCAGCCTGATTGGTCTGTGTTATACTGAAAATAAAAATGTAGGCAAACATAAACAAAGGCTTTGCATAACATTTCAAGGGAAACCATTCTAGATTCCTCCCCTCTCCTGGTTTAGATTCATAGACGACGTTGAAAGTAAATGGAGGCACACTGAAGACAATCTAGAATCCCCCCTCACCAACCCCTCTGCTGGTCTAGATTCATAGACGACGTTGACATGAAGTGGATGAACACTGAAGAAAATCTCCATCGTTTCTTCCATAGGGGCAAATAATACATACTCGTCCATGAAATTCACTAATGAAATATTTCAAACCAATGTATCCTCTTGGAAGCAGCCACCACTGCACACAATGGAGCAATGTCAACAGTTGTATTCGACAAAACATTTCACAAACATCAATATCTCCCCCCACAAAGCTGTCATCCCAGACACTGTCAACAACATAATCCCCTACAGCCAGTCTGTCTGAGTGAAACACATTTACTCAGCAGAGGAAAAAACAAAGACAAGGCTTAGTGAACTGTGGTATCATCTTAAAAAGAGGGGATATAGCAATGAACGTATCAAAATGGGTTCCTGTAAAGCTGGTTTGGTTTCTATAGAAAAGGGGAAATCATTCTGTAAGTCGGTTATATTTATATATAATTGATTAACTTGTAACATCAAACCTACTTGTAGTCCTTTTCCTAATTATTGTCATCATTTATATTCTATCTTCTATATCATTTATTTCATGTAATATTTTTATTATTTTGTGTAATATAACATTTATCTTCAATTGTGTAACATAATACAATAACACACTAACTATTTGTCACTAACTTAGTTGTGCATTGGACGAATGAAAGTCCGAAAGAATGAAACTCGTATCCGAAACTTTTATGGCCGTAATGCTAGGTGTTTCGCGATAAATTGGTGCTTAACCTCACCCCATGAATCGATGCTTTCAGACATAGTAAATATTAGACTATTTAGAAAAATTGTCAGCAAATCAATATTCATAATACAAATGTATAGTACTTATTTCAATGACATATACATACCTAAGACTGTATGTTCCAATCATCTGATCAATATCAGAATCAGTAACTGTCTTGTGGCTGTATTTAATAGAAGGTAAATCAGGTAAAGGCACAACTGACAGCTTTGATAGTTCATCATTTAATGTCTTCAGATGTTGAAGGATAAAAGCATCATCTCTCGATTGTTGTGTTTTATGCTCCCTTTTTTCGATCTCCTTTGCTTTCTCCAACTGCTGTTTGTAATCCACCAACGTCTTCGTAACCGATTCTTTTTCGTTTCTTGTTTTCTCTCTCAATGTCGCGATCATCTTCTCAATATGGCGGTCAACCATTACTTTTATCTTTGTACCCTCTTCCTTTATTTCATTTATAGCGGATGTAACACTGAGGTCAAAAGTAGTAAGACCTGTCTCCACCTGCTTTTGGTTTGTTTGGATTACATCCAGTTTTGTGTTCATTTCCTTTCTGAAGGTTGTTCTAAGATTAGAAATAGACTCCTTCATATTGGACACTTTGTGGCTGTTGTGTTTACCAGTGACACATTGTGCGCAGACGGAAATAGTACAGTTGTCGCAAACAAAGAGGAAATCTTCTTCGTGCTCTTTACATCTCAATTTTACTTCCGGGACGACATTTTCACCGCTTTGAAACTCGTGATTTTTTGTCACTTTTACCCTCTTATGTAAAGACTTACAGCTGCTGCAAAAATATTGTTCACAGGTTAGACAAAAGTCTGTACCGGAACCTGACATACATATCTCACAAGTCTTTAATGCGGATTGAGCCATGATAGTGTAGTCAACAGGTAATCTATTTAGGTGAGAACTTTAAAATTAGAACCGATTACCGACAAAGGTATGACAAATTACGGTTAGTATTGAAGCACATGTTTATTATTTTTGATATTGTTATCTGATGTTATCATAATAATTTATTACAGAAAATACCGATGTTATTGTTTAAGCAAACTGTGTATCTAATTATATTGATAATTGTGTTAGTTGTATTTTAATATACAAATAAGACAACACTGTTGACAATATTTACATACGAAAAGGGGGAGGGGGCGGCGTTGATCAGTATAAACATTATGTTTTATTTTGACTTCATAGGGGTAGATTATAGTTAATATACCTACATTTTGCATTGTTTCCAAAAATGAAAATTATTAAATATTTCTCAGTGTTTGTTGTTCCTATCTTATAAATGATACGGTGTGGATGTACAATATATGTGTATTTATGTAGCATTCTATAAAAATAAAATGCGTTTATTTACTTGATTATATGTGTATTTATATAGCATTTTATTACAATCAAATATGTTTGGTTTCTTAAGTATATATTTATTTATGTATTAAATAATACGATGTTTATCTACAATATATGTGTATTTATGTATTAAATAATACGATGTGGATGTACAATAGATGTGTATTATGTATTAAATAATACGATGTGGATCTACAATATGTAGCATTCTATTACAATCCAAAGACACTGGCAACATTGGGCACACAAGACACAGAACGAAGACAACGCAATTAAGCGTAGTTTTTATTATTTTATTATGTAAATATTTGATATTTAATAATAATGGGTGCCGTGTCATTATTTCATTTTCTAAATATTCGCCTAAAAATTCAGACTTTGTTCGGATTTTACCGAAATCGACACCTCGTGTCTACAAAAAGTAAACAATGTCCATAATGAAAAGTAGTTGACATTTTCTCAGCCCTCTCACAAGTCAGATTATATTCCACAGCAAGAATATATAGCTAGACTAGACCACTGTCTTTTAGATCTACCAAAAGATTCATACTTGTTAAAACTTATAGAACTGTCAAATAATTCTGAAGCTTGTCTGACTTGGTATCACAGTACACAATGGCCATGACGAAAAGTAGTTGACCTCTTCTCAACCCTCTCACAAGTCAGATTATAATCCCAATAAGAATATATTGCCAAAAACGATCACTATCTGTTAGATCTACCAAAAGATTGGTATATGTTACAACTTACAGAACTGACAAGTCATTACAGGGGTGGTCTACAGGAAAATTGTCACCGAAAATCAACAACGAAAAGCTCTTCGACATCTACATATGGTAGGCATTGTCATATCCTATGTAGATTTATACAAGGTGATAAAAGATGACAATAGAGTAACTGTTACTCATGAGAGTAGTAAGTCTGTAAAAATAGAAATGATTGAGATAAGCATCAACATTGACAAGAGTGAGCCATCTAGTAAAAGACTGAACCAATAAACGAGAAAACAATTTAGGCTTAACAGACAGACAACAATAAATTACGTTTAGATATGTCTGAAATAAAGGAGCAATTGAATACACATTCGAGTGAATACAACAGAAAATCGACCCCAAATGATGCTAAATATAAATTGTTGACTAAAACATTAGATGATTTTGATCTGAATAATTTGATCGAAAATATAAATTCTATAAACACATAACTAGATAAATATAACAAATTGCAAGATACGATCCAACAAAGTTTAAATGACTTAAGATTGTCTGTTATACCTTGGCATGCATCGATGGCTTCCCCGTTGAGAGCCCATGACCATTTAAATGTCAACAATTCTTTACAATTTTTGAACAATGTTGTGTCTCTGATAAATGAAAAGTTAAACGTACAAATTATTACAGACAAAAGTAACGGTACGAATGTAGTTGATAGTGTTATTGACTGCGTTCACTGCAAATAGTTGATGTTAGCATATAAACTTTGACAAGTTCTAAATCTGATGGCATGATGAATAAGACGTATAAGGAACAATCCAAATTTATTATTTCGGTCCGTATACAAGGCAATACCGAAGAAATAAAACTGGTAGATAACAATGCATTTGTTGATGTTTTTCCGAGTTCGGCTATATTTTATATATCAGGGATAGACACACTATTTCTAAAGATGTTAAATGTAAAAACTATTGTACGGCAAATATAACTCTTCTCATGTATCAGCAAAGTTCAACAAACGGTGTATGAGATGGTTAAGAAACCGTGACTGGCAACTTAGATGGAACGAAAGACAAATAGTAAAACTTTAAAATTAGTGTTATTTTCTATGCTATACTGAGTCTAACCATATTAACATGGAAAGTGAGAAGTATTATGCCATCCACTTTATGTCTGTCAGATTTTCTGTCTGTCACCAATTGAGACATTGCTATTATACGTAAACACAAACTTAAACCGATCTCATTGTCGTACATGAATATTATAGATACAAGATATCATAATGTATCAAAAACTGATAGATTTAATGATTTGTTTAACTGTACAAATCTCAAATGTGGCATCTCTATAGTGTAAACATCTTCTTTACAGTTTTCAACAAAAGAAATGGTAGATATAAAACTCAGATAGGATTGTAGGTATCGAGCTGAAAAACCAAAACTATAGGTCAATATTTATATTTGGTGTATACTTACCTTCTGATAATTTAATTGATAGCTATAGACAAGAGTTAAACGTTCTTAATGATTTACACTACCATATTACATTAATTACGACAATGTTATTGTTGCTGGAGATCTTAATGCTTACTAACACTATCATAATTGTTGCTGGAGATCTTAATGCTAGTTGTATTAATACGAATTTAGAGCTTACTAACACAATCAGAATTGTGGCTGGGGATCTTAATGTTAGTTGTATCAATAAGAATTTAGAGCTTAATACCGGGGTAACACTATCATAATTTGTCAAGCAGACTGTTTATCTGTCGTTCATTTGGTGACCTTTATAAAACTATACGAAAGGTTCTGAGTTTACATTAATACTTAAAAATACTATGTTAGACAATATTTTGATAGGCGAGACTATAGTTAGACAATTAAGACGATATGAAATTCTTTGTTAAACGTCAGATTACCTACCAGTTATTACGTGTGTAGAAATGGAAGAAGATCCTCATATTGACTTAAACCGTGTTTCAATGCTGCCAACTTTGCACCGAATTACAAATGAAAATATAAAAATATATAAAAATAATATATAGGAAACCTGAGATAAACAGATACATGAATCTGAATATGGCGACATTGACATTGAATCTTTTTAACTCGGAACTGGTTAGTACGTTGTTGAATTCTGTAAAAGAGGCAATACTAAGTTATACATTCAATCGTCACACAAAGCCTAACTGGAATAGGGATGTAAAGATAGAGCACATATGCAAATGCGATATGACTACACGAGGGTAAGCCCCGACGCATGCAACATCAGTCTTCTTCTAACTACAATCGAGACGTGATTTCAGAAATTTCCAGCAACTTACATGCGAGCAATATATTAAATAATCCTATGATGATATTAACAAAGCCACTGAAAGCGATATACGTTGTTTTTGGAAGATAATTATGCGACACGAAACAAAACAAATCAAGATATTTCTCGAGCTCAAACACAAGAACATTGTTAATAAAATACCGGAATCAATATGGAATGCTATTGCGAATTATTTCCTAGATTTGCATACACCGTCGGACACATCTAAATGAATGAATTGGATGAAATTTATGATGAAATCAACCGAGTGTGCAAAACTGGTGATGATCCATATTAAACTGGTGGTTCTACATCTGAGGACGATGTCATCTCTGGTATTAAACAGTTAAAACGTAGAACATCATGTGGAAGTGACAAGATTCAGAATTATTATTTAAGTTTCGGCGGGCTAAAACTGGTCAAGTGTCTTACAATTTATCTTAATTATGTCATAGGTAAAGCGCATGTTCCTAAAGAGGGGCATAATGTACATGTTTGTCCGTTATCTAAAAGTGCTGATACACCAAAATCACACCCTGACAGCTACAGACCGGTGTATATATTATCCAGTTTGCTGAAACTATTTGAAAAGATTATGCTGAATAGGATACAAACATTCAAAGTAAGACCTGGAACGTTCCCTAACCCGCTTCAACACTGCCTTCCAAAACAATTCTTGGTTTTCTGACGTCGTCTTTGTGGTTCTTACAAACAGCATATGTAGCATTCCTTGATAGTAGAAAAGCCTTTGGTACTGAATGGTACAAAGCACTTATGTTAAAACTTCTTATTTATGTGTGAAAGAGAAACTATGGTCCTGTATAAATGAGTTGCATAGTAATGCACACAAAGTGCTGTAATTGTTAACAAATGTAAATCGAACTATTTTGAGGTCACTGAAAGTGTTAGATAGGGTAGG
>MJUT01064575.1:12489-27973 GCA_002080005.1 Gigantidas platifrons
CACAATATAAATCGGATAGGGTTTATTTCACTCCAGAAATACTGAACATCCTAAGCAAATACAATCTGTCTGTTTTTTTTACTAATTATATCCCTCAAAGAAAGCGCTGACTTTCGGAGGAAATCCCATTAGAAACGTATTGTAATGAATGATGCTGATCAGACAAACGACAATGACTGGTAAACTCGTATGAATTTATACCACGATTTGAACAAATTCAGAGAGATGCATATCTCCGTATCTATTGCAAGTGTATGGAAATTTCCGACCAACTGTTCCGAACTGCGAAGTTTGTCTCAACAATGATTTCTTCTGTCTCAAATAACAATGAACCATCATGTGAAATTTGAAAACGTATTTGTAAAGCTGTCTATATTCATGTGAGTATCACTTGCCAATGTACATCATAAATGTGTAGTATGTGGTGAGACTTAATAATAGAAATATGCCCTGTATAACTATATGCTGAACTAAAAAAGTGCGATGACGAAAGTTTATAGGAAAGGACTCATCAACTGATATTTGTGCCTCCGACCTCGACGTATTTAAACGACTTTTTTACAAACATCAAGTAATGTAAAGCCGACTACAATAGGATTCATGTTGAAACTGTACACAACTAGGAGTTTCTAGTTTATGTAATATCGCTAGCTAATCCAATGTTTCTTAGATTGTGTTCACATGACACTGTGGTACGTTTGTAATGCATTACATCAGTTAGTTCGGTACTAAAACATAGTAGTGGTTCCCGATAAAGCGTTTTAGCTGAAACGATTGCGAACGGCATCGGAAATGTAATGATGTCTGAACGTACAATGCGTTTTCGAAACGATTTTTTAATACTTTTTCGAATCGCTTTAAATGTACGTCTGAACTCACCATTATATTATAATAATTACTATGCGATCACAACCACGACCACGATGGTCTCTCTTTCTTTAGATGCTATTATTATGTTAAAGGTGTCAGTTCTGATAAAGAGAAAAGATTGTCAACCTGCAAATTCTACTAAGTCAGTTAACTACTAAGATTCACTTACACCACTATTCCAATGTCAATTCATCTTGAGATTTCACTGATCTTTCGGTAATAATGCAGTTCGTGCTTTACGTGTTTTGCTTGTAATGCTTTTGTATATCATTTAATTTTACTTTGTTTTTATGCTTCTTTCTTGGTCGTTCCTTTACTGAGAGGGGGTCTTCGTGGTCGTGATCGTATTGTAGATAGATTTACAAATACCTATGCAATCAGTGTATATCATCATTAACGTTTTTCGCATCGCGCTCATGCCGAGGTGTACTCGATAAATCATTATGAGATGACGTTTGTCAATGATTTGCTGTAGGTCGGTGGTTTTATCCAGATACCCCGGTTCTTTCCACCAATAAAACTAACCGCCACGATATAACTCAAATATTGATGAAAGTGGCATTGAACACCATAACTCCTTAGCTTCTTCAATCGTTTCGTACTCTGTGTTCGTTTGATATGGAATAACGATGACTTCAACAAAACACCATGAAAGCAACAAGTATTTATTAACTGAATGTTGAAAAAATGGGATACTGATTTCGTTTTAATTTAGTGTTGTTTTTTTTTTTATTTCTTTTTAGACCAGTATTAGTTGCCAGATATTTGTTCTACCTCTGTCAGAGTTCAGTGGTAAACCGATTTTTCTTACAAAATCATACTGTTAAAAAGGAGGGTACAAATGACGTACAGCGTGCTATAGCTCTCAAAAATAGGTATTAACCCATTAATATTAATGTATGTTTAATATAATCTCTACTTCTACGAAATACTTACAGCATTCAACAAGTTGAAGATCATGTCAGAGATTGTTCCATTTCTACGAAATACTGACCGCCTATAACAAGTTGAAGATTATGTCAAAGATTGTTCCTCTTCTACGAAATACTGAGAGCCTATAAAAAGTTGAAGATTATGTCAGAGATTGTTCTACTACTACGAAATACTGACAGCCTAAAACAAGTTGAAGATTATGTCAGTGGTTGTTCTACTTCTATGAAATACTGACAGCCTTTAACAAGTTGCAGATTAGGTCAGAGGTTGTTCTACTTCTATGAAATACTGACAGCCTTCAACAACCTGCAGATTAGGTCAGAGGTTGTTCCACTTCTACGAAATACTGACTGCCTTCAACAATTTGAAGATTATGTCAGAGGCTGTTCTACTTCTACAAAATACTGACAGCCTTCAACAAGTTGAAGATTAGGTCAGATGTTGTTCTACTTCTATGAAATACTGCAATTCCTCAACAAGTTGAGGATTATGTCAGAGGTTGTTCTATTTCTACGAAATACGGACAACCTTCAACTAGTTGCAGATTTGGTCAGAGGTTGCTCTACTACTACGAAACACTGACAGCCTTCAACAAGTTGAAAATTATGTCAGAGGCTGTTCTAATTCTACAATATACTGACAGCCTTCAACAAGTTGAAGATTATGTCACAGGTGATTCTACTTCTATGAAATACTGACAGCCCTCAACCAGTTGAAGATTAGGTCAGAGGTTGTTCTACTTCTACAAAATACTGATAAGCTTCAACACCTTGCATATTAGGTCAAAGGTTGTTCTACTTCTACGAAATACTGATAGCCTTCAACAAGTTGAAGAATATGTGAGAGATTGCAATGGCCTTCAACAAGTTGAAAATTATGTCAGAGATTGTTCTACTTCTACGAAATAATGACAGCCTTCAACAAGCTAAAGATATGTCAGATGTTGTTCTAATTCTACAAGATTCTGACAGCCTTCAACAAGTTGAAGATTAGGTCAAAGGTTGTTCTACTTCTATTATATACCAACAGCCTTCAACAAGTTGAAGAATATGTCAGATGTTGTTCTACTTTTATCATCTATATGACAGCTTTTAACAAGGTAAAAATTAAGTCAGAGGTTGTAATACTTCTGACAACCTTCAACAAGTGGAAGAATATGTCAGCTGTTGTTCTACTTTTATCATATACGGACAGCCTTCAACAAGGTGATGATTAGGTCAAAGGTTGTTCTACTTCTATGATATACTGACAGCCTTCAACAGGTTGAAGAATCTGTCAGATGTTGTTCTACTTTTATCATATACGAAAAGCCAACAACAAGCTGACGATTAGGTCAGAGGTTGTTCTACTTCTACGAAATACTGACATCCTTCAACAAGTTGCAGATTATGTCAGATGTTGTTCTACTGCTGCAAAATACTGACAGCTTCAACAAATTGCAGATTAGGTCAGAGGTTGCTCTACTTCTATAAAATACTGACATCCGTCAACAAGTTGAAGATTATGTCAGAGGTTGTTCTACTTCTACGAAATACTGACAGCCTTCAACAAGCTGAAGATATGTCAGATGTTGTTCTTCTTCTACGAAATACTGACGGCCTTCAACAAGTTGAGAATTATGTCTGAGATTGTTCTACTTCTACAGACTACTGACAGCCTTCAAAAAGTTGAAGATGATGTCAGATGTTGCTCTACTTCAACAAAATACTGACAGCCTTCAACATGTTGAAGAATATGTCAGATGTTGTTCTACATTTATCATATACGGACAACCTTTAATAAGGTGCAGATTATGCCAGAGGTTGTTCTACTTCTACAAAATACTAACAGCCTTTGATAATTTAAAGATTAGGTCAGATGTTGTTCTACTTTTATGATATACTGATAACATTTAATAAGTTGATGATGATGTCTGAGGTTGTTCTAGTTCAACAAAATACTGACAGCTTTCAACAAGTTGAAGAATATGTCAGATGTTGTTCTACTTTTATCATATACCGACAGCCGTCAACATGTTGAAGATTATGTCAGAGATTGTTCTACTTCTACGAAATACTGACAGTCTTCAACAAGTTGTAGATTAGGTCAGAGGTTGTTCTATTTCTGTGAAATACTGACAGCCTCCAACAAGCTGAAGATATGTGAGCGGTTGATCTAATTCAACAAGCTGAAGATTAGGTAAAAGGTTGTTCTACTTCTATGATATACTAACAGCCATCAACAAGTTTAAGAATATGTCAGATGTTGTTCTACTTTTATCATATATATGAGAGCTTTTAAAAAGGTGAAGATTAAGTCAGAGGTTGTAATACTTCTACAAAATACTGACAACCTTCAACAAGTGGAAGAATATGTCAGCTGTTGTTTTACTTTTATCATATACGGACAGCCTTCAAGAAGGTGATCTTTAGGTCAAAGGTTGTTCTACTTCTATGATATACTGACAGCCTTCAACAAGTTGACGAATCTGTCAGATGTTGTTCTACTTCTTAGAAATACTGACAGCCTTCAACAAGTTGCAGATTAGGGCAGAGGTTGCTCTACTTCTACGAAATACTGACATCCTTCAACAAGTTGAAGATTATGTGAGAGGTTGTTCTACTGCTGCAAAATACTGACAGCCTTCAACAAATTGCAGATTAGGTCAGAGGTTGCTCTACTTCTATAAAATACTGACATTCGTCAACCAGTTGAAGATGATGTCAGAGGTTGCTCTACTTCTACAAAATACTGACAGCCTTCAACAACTTGCAGATTAAGTCAGAGGTTGTTCTACTTCTACGAAATACTGACAACCTCCAAGAAGTTGAAGAATATGTCAGATGTTGTTCTACATTTACCATATACGGACAACCTTTAATAAGGTGGAGATTATGTCAGAGGTTGTTCTACTTCTACGAAATACTGACAGCCTTCAACAAGTTGTAGATTAGGTCAGATGTTGTTCTACTTCTATGAAATACTGACAGCCTTCAGCAAGTTGAAAATTATATCAGAGGTTGTTCTACTGCTGCAACATACTTACGGCATTCAACAAGTTGAAAATTATGTCAGAGGCTGTTCTAATTCTACAAGATACTGACAGCCTTCAACAAGTTGAAGATTATGTCAAAGGTGGTTCTATTTCTATGAAATACTGACAGCCCTCAACCAGTTGAAGATTAGGTCAGATATTGTTCTACTTCTACGAAATAATGACAGCCTTCCACAAGCTGAAGATATGTGAGAGGTTGTTCTAATTCTACAAGATACTGACAGCCTTCAACAAGTTGAAGATTAGGTTAAAGGTTGTTCTACTTCTATGAAATACAAACAGCCTTCAACAAGTTGAAGAATATGTCAGATGTTGTTCTACTTTTATCATATATATGACAGCTTTTAACAAGGTGAAGATTTAGTCAGAGGTTGTTATACTTCTACAAAATACTGACAACCTTCAACAAGTTGAAGAATATATCAGATGTTGTTCTACTTTTATCATATACGGAGAGCCTTCAACGAGGTGATGATTAAGTCAAAGGTTGTTCTACCTCTATGATATACTGACAGCCTTCAACAAGTTGAAGAATCTGTCATATGTTGTTCTACCTTTATCATATACGGAAAGCCCACAACAAGCTGGAGATTATGTCAGAGGTTGTTCTACTTCTTAGAAATACTGACAGCCTTCAACGAATTCCAGAATAGGTTAGAGGTTGTTCTACTTCTACGAAATACTGACATCTTTCAACTAGTTGAAGATTATGTGAGAGGTTGTTCTACTGCTGCACAATACTGATAGCTTTCAACAAATTGCAGATTAGGTCAGAGGTTGCTCTACTTCTATAAAATACTGACATCGGTCAACAAGTTGAAGTTTATGTCAGTGGTTGTTCTACTTCTACGAAATACCGAGATCCTTAAACTAGTTGAAAATTATGTCAGAGATTGTTCTACTTCTACAGACTACTAACAGCCTTCAAAAAGTTGAAGATGATGTCAGAGGATGCTATACTTCTATAAAATACTGACAGCCTTCAGCAACTTGCAGATTAAGTCAGAGGTTGTCTACTTCTACGAAATACTGACATCCTTCAACAAGCTGAAGATTATGTGAGAGGTTGTTCTACTGCTGCACAATACTGATAGCCTTCAATAATTTAAAGATTAGGTCAGATGTTGTTTTACTTTTATCATATACTGACAGCATTTAACAAGGTGACGATTATGTCAGAGGTTGTTCTACCTATACAAAATACTGACAACCTTCAACAAGTTCAAGAATCTGTCAGATGTTGTTCTACTTTTATCATATACGAAAAGACAACAACAAGCTGACGAATAGGTCAGAGGTTGTTCTACTTCTACGAAATACTGACATCATTCAACAAGTTGCACATTATGTCAGAGGTTGTTCTACTGCTGCAAAATACTGACAGCCTTCAACAAATTGCAGATTAGGTCAGAGGTTGCTCTACTTCTATAAAATAATGACATTCGTCAACAAGTTGAAGATTATGTCAGAGGTCGTTCTACTTCTACGAAATACTGACAGCCTTCAACAAGCTGAAGATATGTCAGATGTTGTTCTACTTCCACGAAATACTGACGGCCTTCAACAAATTGACAATTATGTCTGAGATTGTTCTACTTCTACCGACTACTGACAGCCTTCAAAAAGTTGAAGATGATGTCAGATGTTGCTCTACTTCAACCAAATACTGACAGCCTTCAACAAGTTGAAGAATATGTCAGATGTTGTTCTACATTTATCATATACGGACAACTTTTAATAAGGTGGAGATTATGTCAGAGGTTGTTCTACTTCTACAAAATACTGACAGCCCTTGATAATTTAAAGATTAGGTCAGATGTTGTTCTACTTTTATGATAAACTGACAACATTTAATAAGTTGATGATGTCTGAGGTTGTTCTAGTTCTACAAAATACTGACAGCCTTCAACAAGTTGAAGAATATGTCAGATGTTGTTCTACTTTTATCATATACCGACAGCCTTCAACATGTTGAAGATTATGTCAGAGATTGTTCTACTTCTACGAAATACTGACAGTCTTCAACAAGTTGTAGATTAGGTCAGAGGTTTGTCTACTTCTGTGAAATACTGACAGCCTCCAACCAGCTGAAAATTATGTCAGAGGTTGTTCTACTTCTTAGAAATACTGCCAGCCGTCAATAAGTTTCAGATTAGGTCAGAGATTGTTCTATTTCTACGAAATAATGACAGCCTTCAACAAGCTGAAGATATGTGAGAGGTTGATCTAATTCAACAAGTTGAAGATTAGGTAAAAGGTTGTTCTACTTCTATGATATACTAACAGCCATCAACAAGTTGAAGAATATGTCAGATGTTGTTCTACTTTTATCATATATATGACAGCTTTTATAAAGGTGAATATTAAGTCAGAGGTTGTTATACTTCTACAAAATACTGGCAACCTTCAACAAGTTGAAGAATATATTAGATGTTGTTCTACTTTTATCATATACGGACAGCCTTCAACAAGGTGATGATTAAATCAAAGGCTGTTCTACTTCTGTGATATACTGACAACCTTCAACAAGTTGAAGAATAGGGCAGATATTGCCCTACTTCTATGCAATACTAACATCAGTCAACAAGCTGAAGATTATGTGAGATGTTGTTCTACTTTTATCATATACGGACAGCCTTCAACAAGGTGAAGATTATGTCAGAGGTTTTTCTACTTCTAGAAAATACTAACAGCTTTCAACAACTTGCAGATTAAGTCAGAGTTTGTTCTACTTCTACGAAATACTGACATCCTCCAACAAGTTGAAGAATATGTCAGTTGTTGTTCTACTTTTATCATACACGGACACCCTTTAACAAATTGAAGATTATGTCAGAGGTTGTTCTACTTCTACAAAAATACTCACAGCCTTCAACAATTTAAAGATTAGTTCAAATGTTGTTCTACTTTTATGATATACTGAAAGCATTTAAGAAGGTGAATATAATGTCAGAAGTTGTGCTACTTTTATCATATACGGAAAGCCCACAACAAGCTGAAGATTATGTCAGAGGTTGTTCTACTTCTTAGAAATACTGACAGCCTTCAACAAGTTGCAGATTAGGTCAGAGGTTGTTCTACTTCTACGAAATACTGACATCCTTCAACAAGTTGAAGATTATGTCAGAGGTTGTTCTACTGCTGCAAAATACAGACAGCCTTCAACAAATTGCAGATTAGGTCATAGGTTGCTCTACTTCTATAAAATACTGACATCCGTCAACAAGTTGAAGATTACATCAGAGGTTGTTCTACTTCTACGAAATACTGACAGCCTCCAACAAGTTGAAGAATATGTCAGATGTTGTTCTACATTTATCATATACGGACAACCTTTAATAAGGTGGAGATTATGTCAGAGGTTGTTCTACTTCTACAAAATACTGACAGCCCTTAATAATTTAAAGATTAGGTCAGATGTTGTTCTACTTTTATGATATACTGACAACATTTAATAAGTTGAGGATTATGTCAGAGGTTGTTCTACTTCTACAAAATACTGACAGCCTTCAATAAGTTGAAGAATGGCAGATGTTGTTCTACTTTTATCATATACAGACCGCCTTCAACATGGTGAAGATTATGTCAGAAATTGTTCTACTTCTACGGAATACTGACAGCCTTCAACAAGTTGTAGATTAGATCAGAGGTTGTTCTACTTCTATGAAATACTGACAGCCTCCAACAAGCTGAAGATTATGTCAGAGGTTGTTCTACTTCTTAGAAATACTGACAGCCGTCAATAAGTTGCAGATTAGGTCAGAGGTTTTTCTACTTCTACAAAATACTGACAGCCTTCAACAAGTTGAAGAATATGTCAGATGTTGTTCTACTGCTGCAAAATACTAACAGCCTTCAACAAATTGGAGATTATGGCTCTACTTCTATGCAATACTGACATCCGTCAACAAGCTGAAGATTATGTGAGATGTTGTTCTACTTTTATCATATACGGACAGCCTTCAACAAGGTGGAGTTTAGATCAAAGGTTGTTCTACTTCTATGATATACTGACAGACTTCAACTTGTTGAAGAATATGTCAGATGTTTTTCTACTTTTATTATATACGGACAGCCTTTAACATGGAGAAGATTATGTCAGAGGCTGTTCTACTTATACGACAATCTGACAACCTTCAACAAGTTGTAGATTATGTCAGGTGTTGTTCTACTTCTACGAAATACTTACAGCCTTCAACAAGTTGAAGAATATGTCAGAGGTTGCTCTACTGCTGCAAGATACTGACAGCCTTCAACAAATTGGAGATTAGGGGGGCAGAGATTGCTCTACTTCTATGCAATACTGACATCCGTCAACAAGCTGAAGATTATGTGAGATTGTGTGCTACTTTTATCATATACGGAAAGCCTTCAACAAGGTGAAGATTATGTCAGATGTTTTTCTACTTCTACAAAATGCTAACAGCTTTCAACAACTTGCAGATTAAGTCAGAGGTTGTTCTTCTTCTACGAAATACTGACAGCCTCCAACAAGTTGAAGAATATGTCAGATGTTGTTCTACTTCTACAAAATACTCACAGCCTTCAAGAATTTAAAGATTAGTTCAAATGTTGTTCTACTTTTATGATATACTGAAAGCATTTAAGAAGGTGAAGATTATGTCAGAGGTTGTGCTACTTTTATCACATACGGAAAGCCCACAACAAGGTGAAGATTATGTCAGAGGTTGTTCTACTTCTTAGAAATACTGACAGCCTTCAACAAGTTGCAGATCAGGTCAGAGGTTGTTCTACTTCTACGAAATACTGAAATCCTTCAACAAGTTGAAGATTATGTCAGAGGTTGTTCTACTGCTGCAAAATACTAACAGCTTTCAACAAATTATAGATTAAGTCAGAGGTTGCTCTACTTCTATATAATACTGACATCCGTCAACAAGTTGAAGATTATGTCAGAGGTTGTACTACTTCTACAAAATACTGACAGCCTTCAACAACTTGCAGATTAAGTCAGATGTTGTTCTAATTCTACGAAATACTAACAGCCTTCAACCAGTTCAAGATTAGGTCTAAGGTTGTTCTACTTCTATGATATACTGACAGCCTTCAACAAGTTGAAGAATATGTCAGATGTTGTTCTACTTTTATCATATACGGACAGCCTTCAACAGGGTGAAGATTATGTCAGAGGTTGTTCTACTTCTTAGAAATACTGACAGCCTTCGAAAACTTGCAGATTAAGTCTGAGCTTGTTCTACTTCTACAAAATACTGACAATCTTCAAGTTGAAGAATAAGTCAGATGTTGTTCACTTTTATCATATATGGACAGCCCACAACAAGCTGAAGATTATGTCAAAGGTTGTTCTACTTCTTGGAAATACTGACAGCCTTCAACAAGTTGCAGATTAGGTCAGAGGTTGCTCTACTTCTTCGAAATACTGATATCCTTCAACAGGTTGAAGATTATGTTAGAGGTTTTTCTACTGCTGCAAAATACTGACAGCCTTCAACAAATTGCAGATTAGGTCAGAGGTTGCTCTACTTCTATCAAATACTGACATCTGTCAACAAGTTGAAGATTATGTCAGTGGTTGTTCTACTTTTACGAAATACTGACAGTCTTCAACAAGCTGAAGATATGTCAGATGTTGTTTTACTTCTACGAAATACTGACGGCCTTCAACAAGTTCAAAATTATGTCGGAGATTGTTCTACTTCTACAAACTACTGACAGCCTTCAAAAAGTTGAAGATGATGTCAGAGGTTGTTCTAATTCTACAAGATACTGACAGCCTTCAACAAGTTGAAGAGTATGTCAAAGGTTGTTCTACTTCTACCAAATTTTGACAGCCCTCAACCAGTTGAAGATTAGGTCAAAGATTGTTCTACTTTTATGATATACGGACAACCTTCAACAAGGTGAAGATTATGTCAGAGGTTGCACTACTTTTACAAAATGCTGACCGCCTTCAACAACTTGCAGATTAAGGCAGAGGGTGTTCTACTTCTACGAAATACTGACAACTTCCAACAAGTTGAAGAATATGTCAGATGTTGTTCTACATCTACCATATACGGACAACTTTTAATAAGGTGGAGATTATGTCAGAGGTTGTTCTACTTCTATGATATACTGACAGCCTTCAACAAGTTCAAGTATATGTCAGATGTTGTTCTACTTTTATTATATACGGATAGCCTTCAACATGGAGATTAGGTCAGATGTTGTTCTACTTCTACCAAATACTGACATCCTTCAACAAGTTGAAGATTATGTCAGAGGTTGTTCTACTGATGCAAAATACTGACAGCGTTCAACAAATTGGAGATTAGGGCAGAGGTTGCTCTACTTCTATGAAATACTGACACCTGAAGGTTATGTCAGATGTTGTTCTACTTTTATCATATACTGAGAGCCTTCAACAAGGTGAAGATTATGTCAGAGGTTTTTCTTCTTCTAAAGAATGCTAACAGCTTTCAACAACTTGCAGATTAAGTCAGAGGTTGTTCTACTTCTACATAATAATGACAGCCTCTCATATGTTGAAGAATATGTCAGTTGTTCTACTTTTATCATATACGCACACCCTTTGACAAGTTGAAGATTATGTCAGAGGTTGTTCTACTTCTACAAAATACTGACAGCCTTCAACAATTTAAAGATTAGTGAAGATGTTGCTCTACTTTTATGATATACTGACAGCATTTAACAAGGTGAAGATTATGTCAGAGGTTGTGCTATTTCTACAAAATACTGACAGCCTTCAACAACTTGCAGATTAAGTCAGATGTTGTTCTATTTCTACGAAATACTGACAGCCTTCAACCAGTTGAAGATTAGGTCAAAGGTTGTTCTACTCATATGATATACTGACAGCCTTCAAAAAGTTGAAGAATATGTCAGATGTTGTTTTACTTTTATCATATACGAACAGCCTTCAACAAGGTGAAAATTATGTCAGAGGTTGTTCTACTTCTACAAAAATACTGACAGGCTTCAACAACTTGCAGATTAAGTCAGAGGTTGTTCTACTTCTATGAAATACTGACAGCCTCTAACAAGTTGAAGAATATATCAGATGTTGTTCTACTTTTATCTTATACGGACAGCCTTCAATAAGGTGAAGATTAGGTCAAAGGTTGTTCCTCTTCTATGATATACTGACAGCCTTCGACAAGTTGAAGAATATGTCAGATTTTGTTTTACTTCTTCGAAATACTGACAGCATTCAACAAGCTGAATATTATGCCAGAGATTGTTATACTTCTATGAAATACTGACAGCCTTCAACAAGGTGAAGATTATGTCCGGGGTTGTTCTGCTTGTACAAAATTCTAACAGCCACCAACAACTTGCAGATTAGGTCAGAGGTTGTTCAACTTCTAAGTTATACTGAAAACCTTCAGCAAGTTGAAGAATATGTCAGAGGTTGGACATGACAATTAAAAAACCTTAAAAACATTTCACAGGTATAATAAATTAGTATTTATTAGAGAGCATAATGGCCTTGAATGTTTTAACTCAGTCACTCTAATCTATGGGCTGTGGCTGCCGATTCGTGCCAGATATTGTCCGAGGGAAACAACGAGTGTTGTCTTTGCTGGGTCTTTGGTGATGATAAAAGGCGAAGCGTGCATATTTAAATGATTGTTTGAATAGTGCGCTGAAATCTGTTTTGCTTAGTAATAGCTTTCTACCGTGTTAATATACTAAAAATAAAACAATTTTACCGTCGCCACCATATCTTGGTTGACCGTTTTGGAATATCTGTGTCACAAATGACCTCGGTAATGTTCCACATGTCGTAAACATTTCTGGTCCTTTCCTCGTTCATGACCGTTTTTGTAACTAGATTAACACGACGGATGTCAATAGTGGAGTAGGAA
Organism: Gigantidas platifrons; assembly: GCA_002080005.1. Classification (NCBI taxonomy): domain Eukaryota; kingdom Metazoa; phylum Mollusca; class Bivalvia; order Mytilida; family Modiolidae; genus Gigantidas; species Gigantidas platifrons. The sequence goes on from MJUT01064575.1 coordinate 25,177, forward strand.
CTACTTACCCTCCGGAGTACATGAGTTCACCCCAAGTTTTTAGTGGGTTCGTGTTACCCAATCTTTAGTTTTATATGTATGTTTTGTTGTCTTCAAACTCTTCTTGTCTTTCTTGCAGTCTGTACTGACATAGATTTCCAGTGTTTCCACATTCACAATTCTAATGAGGAGCTATAAGCAGTTGAAGCAATATTATGATATATATATATAAATCATTTTTTTCATTATGTTTTCCTCCCTTCATTTGGCATATTAAACTAGCTTAACGCCGCCACTTTATTGAAATGTTCGCATGAAGTCAGGGTAGTGAGTAGTCATGGATATATGTATCAGGAGATTGATATTTCCTCTCACTGTATCTATGATTCTATGATTTTCAATTAGATTTTGGAATTGCTATGATGGCGTGACATGTTTTATTGTATTTATATATTTTTTCTTTGTTAACATTGCATTTTGATACATTATTAAATGTAATTATATCAACACTGAAGCTCTCCTGGAGTCATAGGTAACCATTGCCGATTGTGGATATCATGCTTAGGCTCTTTCGTTTACTTGCTCTGGAGTCTGGAAAACTTGTGAATCATTTGGTTTAAAAACCATTTGATATTGAGCGTACCTGAGGAATAGTATTATAGAATCACATCTTGTGCACTACACTAGATATTTACGTTTTTATTGAGAATTACTCTGATAAAATAAACATATATCAACAAATTTACAAAGTTAGACAGTCTTTCATGTTCATTTACATACATATCCTTTCTTACTTCTATATTGTGTACTTTTATTAAATAGCAATTTTATCAGTAGATATGTATTTCTTTACCGGAAAATGTTCAGTGTTATGAATTATTTTATGTTCTTCTTCCATATTATCATTGGGTATATGATATATGAATGTCAGTCTGGATTTTTACCAAATCATTCAACTGTCCATTAACTTCTTGAAATGTATTATTCAATTTTAAATTCACTAGAGAGAAAGGAAATGAGTTGCTTTGTCTTTTGTGATTTTTCAAAAGCGTAAAATAAGGTATGGGATCGCGGTTTATTACACAAGTTAAAGGCGTATGGAATCAATGGCAATTTGTTTCATAGTTATTTGAATGAACGAGAGCAAAGAGTTGTTATCAAAGACGCGTCCTCCAGTTTTACTACTATTTTGGGAGGTGTCCACCAAGGTTCAGTTCTTTACTGTCTGTTTATAATATATATAAATGACATTGCTGACAAATTGACTTCCCTAACGAGACTATTTGCTGACGACACGTGTTTTAACTGTTCACATTCTGACGGAACTGAAATTAAATCCATTATTATACACGATTTAAAAGAGCTAGATGAATTGGCTTTATGCAATCCCGACAAAACATAAATAATATTATTTACAAATTTAGAACACCCAGAAATCAATTTTATGCTTGATAATATAATGTCAACGATATAATCGCATAGACACCTTGCTATAACATTTATTACTGTTGCTAAATTGAATGCCCATATCAAAAATATTGTGTCTAGTGTTTCTAAACATATAAATATTTTACGGAAATTAAAAATTTAAATTAATATGTCCAATTTAGAAAAACTTTATTTAGTCTACATAAGGCTAATATTCGATTACGCTTCCAACGTTTGGGATAATTGCGGATCTGTAAATGCAAGTAAATTAGAAAGACTGCAACTATAAGCATCGAGAATAGTTAGGGCCTTCCCGTCTTTGCAAATTCCAATTTTATATTTCGCCAACTTGGATGGGAGACTTTGCAAGAAAGACAGACTAGAAGAAAACTTCAATTATTTTATTGATTAGATTAAACATATTTTATTGCTAAATATGATAACAATTGGATTGGACACAAATTATACCAATTTACAAGGGTCCTCTCCACATAATAAATAATTACAATAGTACATGTGTCAGCAATAGTAAAATACAATATACATATTATAAATACATTCTTTGAAAAATGAAGAAAATGGATCTGAGATGGAATTGATAGATTAATTAACAAAAATACATATTGGGGGGTGGTCGTGATCATAAATGGGTAAAACGTTTTGTTCGTTTGATGTAAAGTTGTACAGATTTGAAAATTTGTAGATTTTGCATCTCAGTTAATGTGTCATCGCCAAAAAGTAGGACTTCAATTTTTAGTTCATGAAGAAAAACTAGTCTTAATTTCAATTCTTCTCTTGCTTCGTTGTAAAGACAACATTCTAATATAAAATGAATTGCATCTTCAAATGCACAACCACATATACAGCCTGGATCATTAGCCAAATACACACGAAACATTATTTTATGATATTCAGAACAACAATGCCCCGGATTATATATCTGAAACCACCAACCATCCAAAATACAACTATCTACCCACTCAGAAACGGGGAAGATAATCATTCCGTTCTGCAGACTTTCCATTACAAACGACTCATACATTCCATCGACCATCAGACAGTGGAATAACTTGGACTTGTCCATAAAGAACGTGGGATCTTTGCCCAATTTTAAAAGTGAACCACAGAAATTGTCAAACTCCTATAGTATATATATTCTGAAATATTATTAGTATGGTCCACGTAAATTGAATATAGTGCTTACTCAAATCTAAGATACTGGCTTGGCCTTTTGTATTTCGGGAACTAATAAATAACAGCAGAGAGGTAAAACGTATATTTGTCCAAATTTTACACAAAACTATACACAAAATCTAACAGTTGCAACATACCGGTCAGAAACAGATTCCGGATATATAATATCCACGTATGCGTCAAAAGGGCGATAACT
>MJUT01064575.1:45208-60013 GCA_002080005.1 Gigantidas platifrons
CTTCTGGTTACTCCATTGGTATCCTTAAACTCTTCTAGCATTATTACAACATGAACTCCCGAGAAAACAAATGCATGGGAGTAATGTCACTTTAACTAATGAAGTTTGTCAGTGACTTGAGACAAATCTAGTTTACTCCCAACAGTAAAATGATATGGCACAATATAGCCGGAAAACTGATTAAAACAGTATTAACCATAATACATATGGATTCTGACCTATCATCAACTGCTATACCTTGGGGATGATCAGCGTGCTCATTAATGGAATCTTGTATCTCAACAGGCAAGTCTTCCTGATGTTCAATTCCCTGACTGGACAGATTTTTTATCAAAGCTATTGAATATCTTGAATGTTGTCCAAATACTACTTCATAGGGTGTAGTCTTGGTTGTAGAGGATAAAGATTCATCCCATATATAACTAACGGAAGGTCGACACTCCATCCTTTTTCGTTATCTTGGATCCATTGGCCAAGCTTTTTTTTCTAAGTCTCTGTTTGTTCTTTTAATGCAGCCTTCTGATTGTGGGCGTCCATGGAGAATAATCAGATCTCTCCAAGTTTTCCTTAACTTTGATATCGCTCTAGCAACGAATTATCGTCCATTGTCTGATTGTAAAATTATCGGTGGACCACACGGAGAAAATATTAACATAAGCTTATTCGCCATATTTTCTGCAGTCTTCTGTTTTCAGGGGATATGCCCAAGAAAACTTACTAAAATGGTCTATTGCATGCATTATGTATTTTAAATCGTTTTCCGGGTGGCTAGTCATGTCTATTAAGTCAACTTTAATTCTTGTCAAGAAGCCCAGGAAAATTATTGGTTTTCCTGCAGTTGGTTTCTTAAGAGACTTTCTAGTTGAACAAATAGAGCAAGTCTCGATGAAGAGCCCAATGAGTGGATAGCGAATTCCAGCATAGCTACTTTTTACCTCATGCCATGTTTTGTCTCTTCCTGAATGTTCTGTTCTGGTGTGACATTTTGAAATTACTTCAAATACTTCTTCTCTGGTTACCACTGGACATTCCGTTATTAAGCATACCAATACTTCCTTTTCTCCGATTGTTGTTTTCCTAAAGATACCGTTTGCCCAATGATTGAATCTGGCACCTCCAGGAGCCTTAATTCCCTTTTCAGTATTTATATATTCCAGAATCAAATTGTATTTTTCACTTGATAACACAAATTTCTCTCTGTCGTAATTTTGAGGAAGTTTGCTTTCATATTCATCCAATTTCTCATTAAATAGAATTTTTTCGTCTTCCATACCGATTCAAACACATTAAGGTTAAATGGTGAACATTTTATCAACACACCTTTGTCTAGGAATTGTGATTAGTATTACAAGTTAACCGTAGTTGACGTGAACAAATATTTTATGAGTTGTTTCCATTGCAATTTTCCGATCAGTCCCGATATATTAATGACAATATTGTTATAATCTATAGAAATCAACTTTTATTTATATTTTATTTATATATTGTTTACATTTTTGGATTTTTATACTTTAATATATTCTATTATATTTTAATTTTTTAGTAGACCATTTCAGGGCGATTCGGAATCGCCCTAGTTCAAATCAGGATATATTAATTTATCCTAGGAGAAACCCACATTCTGATTTAGTGTAAATCTGAATTCTGGTTTCTCCCAGGACAAGCCTGAATTCTGATTTGCCCTAGGATGATTCCTAATAGCCCTGGATTCGGATTTTCCCTGTAACATATATATATGGTTAATATTGTTTTAAATATATCATGAGCATAAGGCTCATAATGAGCTGTTACACTGGGTTCTTTAACGTGCGAAGAGGGTGGCAATCTGTCAACACGGGACCTCAGTTTTATTTACGTCTCATCTAAAGGACGGGTTGGTTGGACGCCCCTTCAAGCCGTAGAAGCTCTCGGTCCCATTTCTATACCTCGAGGTTCCCGCGGGGTTGTCCACTTTTTGAGGACTAGTGCCTCTAGGACGGGGAAACCTGGTGCCTATTCTAACCCCGGCACACCTTTTGGGAGGGGATCGGGGGGACGATGACGGACGCCAAGTGATGGCAAAAAAATCTCACATGGCATTTGGTCAGGTGAGTTAATAAAATGACAAAAACTGATTTTATCAGAGCATCGAATTTCATTTACCGTTCTCATGATACGATTCTCAGCAGAGTGTCGATAGAACGCCAACCGATTTTGAAACGATATTTTTTTATTCGAGTTTTGAATTCACATCATAAGATTTTTGCAGAAAGCATATAGCATGGAAATATTGGATGGAAAATCGTATCGTATGACCGCATCTGTACGCATGACAGTTCCGCAGCTACTTTTGCAGCAACCTGCCATATTAAGCACTCATTGAACTTCGTCCTTCAAAAAACGTGCATATAATTTCTACAGCTATTGTCAGAAAAACAACTAGATTTAAAAGAAGTTGCTAACTGGTGCGTCGCGCCGTAATGAATTATGGGATCAATTTTATCTTAATTGAAGGTTAATTTACTATTAACTAATAGACAGTCAAATTGACGGTCAAGAAACGCTATTAACTCATACTATTAACTAATTTACAATTAGCGATTTAATTGACTATTAAATCTTAATTCACTATTAACTTAATTGACGTTTTGCAACCCAGTCCAATTATTTAACTTCATGCATTATTGTTTCATTGAAGAGCTATAAATTGTTGGGTAAAATGAAGCATTAAGGATGATAAGATATACATTTTCTGACTGTGCATCCCAGGCATTAGTAGTTTTATTGTCAAGACAAATTCTGGATACATTTAAATCTGTACCAGGTATTGTTACTCGTGGTACGGCCATGCTGATCTAACCGGAAGTATACGTTGGAATAAACTTCTCTTCCTGTCCAATTACTGGCCATTAAGTAAATGTGTCCATGTGACAGATACTAACAGTACGTCAACAACAAAATGTAAACAAAACAGTAGCGAACTGATACTGACACAATACTTTTAACATATATTTTGTTATTGTTATTTATAGTTTTTCTATATAAGGAAGGGGATTTATTAAACTAGATTATAAATCAGACTAATGTATATTTGCTTGTATTACCCAAATAGAAAGCATTTCCCTGTTTTCTTCAATAAAATCCAAGTAGATAATATGTTTGACCATTTGTAGTAATTTTGCTTATGCCGACCTATTGCACCCGGAATAAACTATTAACCGGCAATAGATTGGCTGAAATTGGTTATGTGATTTAAAACGATCATCTGCCTGTGATGTTGTGCCTGCTACAACGTCTATAGAGATGGACAGGTTCGCCGATATAAACGACAAAGAACTTGAAGACACATTGGAGAATACAGACAGATTGTGTTCAATTTCTTCGTAAAATGTGTTATTAGGTAATAAAACAGTTATTTGATGGATGTGGTTGGCCTTGTGAAATAATTAACTTATTCATGTCCATTACCACAGGCCTGATATTGTGAACAATTGTACCTACCTCCCTTAAGTAATGGCATACTTTTTACATTGATATCGTGTAATGCAGTATATTTAAGGAACTTTGTATTATTTTTAAAGAAAATTAATAAAAGTTTTCTGTGCGTTTCTAGGATAACTTATAATCCTACTGACAACAATACAAGTTTTGATAAAGAAGACACTTTGACAAGTCACACGTCAATCATGTTATTAATACATAGTCAGGATAATAAAGAAATATTATTATGACCTTCTATCTGACATCAAAACGTCATAGGAATCCATATCGAGAAGAGTATACTGTCATATTTTCTATTTTTGCGTCAAAAGAACTATCTATAATTACAGTTAAGAGTTTGAAGTGGTAATCACAATCCATAAACCGAGTAAGGACAGACAACGCAATAGTCAAACATAAAAGGACAAACAACGATCTACAAAGCACCACACATAAAGCGAAATAACGAGCAAAACGAACCCCACTTAAAATAGAGGGTGAACTCATATGACCCGGAAGGGTAGACATATCTTGCTGCACAAGTGACTCCGGTCGTGTTACTCTAGTTAAAAAGCCGGTGATAATTCACGAATGAGGAAAGGACCGCGAAGTGCTTAGTCCAAGTAGAATAAAAAGGTAGATATCAAATCTAGGGCGCACATGGCGTTTTTGGAATAATCTTCATAGATCAAGTACGCTCAAAATCGAAAGATTTGAAAGCAAGCCAACTTTTGGGAGCAATAGAAGCAAAGGACATCCACACGATAGTCAAACTCGGCTCAGACCATCTATGCCCGAGGAAGGCGAACCTTAGATTTATTAATTACTATATCATATAGCAAGTATAAATTTGAGTGATAAATATATACAATAAACTATGTCAGCTTGGTTTATTATATACATTTTTAATGATCTCTTTAATTCTGAAGTTTCATTCCTAAACCGACCCTCACTGTCAATTTCGATGTGTATGACACTGACCTAGTTGGTTCTGTGGTATTCTTTATTTCAAGCTCAATGGAATCGATGCTATCAACACATTCACGTATTTAGTGAACGGACATTATCGATATAGTGGAACGTGAAATCAAAGGATCGGCATAGCTTCTTTCCGTTTTTTCTTGAGAAGCACTTGCATGAAGTCTGAAGTCTCGAATGAATAAAGAGATATGTCGTCGAGAAGAAGAGCATGTCTGTTGAAAAACACGCCCACCAAACATAACAAATATGTTGTCTATCGAGCCTTTTGATGATAGAGTTTTAGAGATCCTTTTGGCAGAACCAGAATGTCTTTTTCTACAAGATAAGACGTGGCCCTTCCAAAGAAAAAAGTATGTAAGCATACGTTGGTCAGTCGTCTTTAATGAAACGCAGTTGGACTAATTCTTTTATTCTGTATTTTAGCTTTGAGTGAGGAATATTTATGTAGATGACTAATAGTTGATCTGTAGTAAAACATGGTCTACATTCATATTGAGACCTAGTGTATTTCCGTATCATCACCAATCTAATATCGACACTGTAAAATAACTAGGAACCTTCAGGAAAAAATGGAATGATCGATCTTCAAAAAAGTGTCTTTTTACATTTTACACTGCCTTTCTCCATAAAAATGTTTAACCCGGTGTAACTGAAATCAAGATATGAAGGTGAGCAGAGTTTGAAGATGCCAAAGAGGTAATCAGAGATACTCATGTATTTTTGTTAGGTGTGTCGATTACGCCTCTGTCTATGACTTGTGGTATTTTGATAATGTTCTGTCATTTCATAATTCATGAAGTGGGTTCCGTTAATAAAGAGGTAGATATCTAAAAAAAACATTAGAAAATACCGAAGGAGCAATACAAATAAGACAATTCAGAAACACTGGCAACACAGGGTTCATATTGTGACGAAAATAACAACGAAAACACAGCACAATATGTGTTGGACACTACTATGCACAAACAAACACAAATAACGTAAATAAGACATGACCTCTCCCACAAACAACTGGATATAAATACGAATTCAACATGGTGTTTATGTGGAAATCGTAACGCGCATTACAACACGAAACACGGCACGTAAAGACACACAATATGATAACACATAAAACAAAAAAGATGAGCAACACAGACCCCAACATAAAACCGGGGGTGAACTCAGGTGCTCGCGAACTACAAGCTTCTTATAAGACACCAGCGTGTTACTCATACATGTATATAGTCCGGCAAAGGTATTGGCAGTGATAGAGGGGAAAAAGCATGTACGTAAAAAGTAACAGATCCATTGCGATTCAGTGTGGACCACATGTTTGTGAAAAAGCCTTGATCTGGTACACTCAGTCAAACGTTTGAACAGGCTAATCACAGAAACATCTTTTGGGAGCAAGCGAACCAAAGAGTAATATTAGGATAGTAACATTCTACACAGGTTACCCATGACTGTGAGAGATTAACCTTAGATTTAATATGATATTATTAATGTATAGGTTACCATATATATATACCATAAATAACCAGAGATAAAANTTGGACTAATTCTTTTAATTTGTATTTTAGCTTTGAGTGAGGAATATTTGTGTATATGACTAATAGTTGATCTGTAATAAAAACAGGGTCTACATTCATATTTAGACCTAGTATATTCCCGTATCATCATCAATCTAATATCGACACTGTAAAATAACTAGGAACCTTCAGGAAAAAAATGGAATGATCGATCTTCAAAAAAGTGTCTTTTTACATTTTACACTACCTTTCTCCATAAAAATGTTAAACCCGGTGTAACTGAACTCAAGTTAGGAAGGTGAGAAGAGTTTGAAGATGCCAAAGAGGTAATCAGAGATACTCGTGTATTTTTGTTAGGTGTGTCGATTACACCTCTGTCTATGACTTGGGGTATTTTGATAATGTTCTGTCATTTCATAATTCATGAAGTGGGTTCCGTTAATAAAGAGTTAGATATAAAAAAAAAACATTAGAAAATACCGAAGGAGCAATACAAATAGGACAATTCAGAAATACTGGCAACACATGGTACATATTGTGACGAAAATCACAACAAAAACACAACACAATATGCGTTGGACAATACTATGCACAAGCCAACACAAATAACGTAAATAAGACATGACCTCTCCCACAAACAACTGGAGATAAATACGAATTTAACATCGGAACACGGTACGTAAAGACACACAATATGATAAAACAAAAAAAGATGAGCAACATAATACCGGGGGTGAACTCAGGTGTTGTTACTCATATATAGAGTCAAGTCCGGGGTGAACTCAGGTGCTCGCGAACTGCAAGCTTCTTATAGGACATCAGCCGTGTTACTCATATATAGAGTCAAGTCCGGCAAGGTCTTGGCAGTGATAGAGGGAAAAAAGCATGTACGTAAAAAAATAACAGATCCATTGCGATTCAGTGTGCACCACATGTTTGTGAAAAAGCCTTGAGCTGGTACACTCAGTCAAACGTTTGAACAGGCTAATCACAGAAACATCTTTTGGGAGCAAGTGAACCAAAGAGTATTATTAGGATAGTAACATTCCACACAGGTTACCTATGACAGTGGGAGATTAACTGTAGATTTAATATAGTATTATTAATGTATCGGTTTTTAAATATACCATAAATAACTAGAGATAAAATAAACAACGGATACCACTTCCTCCGTCTCATTTCTTGACATTTACCACGTACTTATCTCATATTTAATATCAAATGTTAACTTTTTATTGGACCTTTTTGACAAAAGAGACGACGTAAATTTCGTCATTTTAAATGTTCCACACCTATGTGATAGTAATAAACCATCAGCTCCTGTACATGGAACGAAGCTTTATTATGTACTTCATAACTGCTTCGCGTCGGTCACTAGTTCATTCGTCCCGGTCAATAGTCTACCCCGAGGGAAAATAGAGCTCGCTATTGATCAAGCGTGCAGTTATTAAGTACTTTATTACACCGACTTAAACAGGGGAGAGGGTAAACAATTTACTATTAAAAAAACAAATTTTGGGAGAAAAAATCAATAATTTAGTAAATAAAATGCAACAAATTTTGTCAACACAAAATTCTTAAAATTTTCAAGTCTAATTCCCCGATCTAATAGTCTGTCAATGATAGTGGTAATGAATGTTAACGGTTCCGTAACTAACTAAATAAGGGTAATAACAAAATTACCGAACACAGAGCAATCTTCCAAAGGAAATTCAAAACTCATAAATCAATAAATAGACAAAATCACTCAACAACCGGGAAAGCGCGCTGCTCAGGAATTTTCGTTCTTTTCCAAAGTTCCTCTCCATGCGCGTCTGCTGTAGAACTGCGTTTCGCGCCTCTATGTACATCTTCATTGTCAGGAACATTGTCTTTATTGATCATATCGGAATCCGTAATAGCGGCCAGATTCTTGTCCTCTTGGCTTGGTGATAAAAAATCTTTAATCGCGGAGTCAGAATTTATGTCACTTTCACATAATGTTTCGACTGAAAAGGCATTTGGTAGTACGGGTGTCTCATTTGAAACGAGTTTTTGACACGATAATGATAAAACGGTACGCTTTTCCCCTTCATTCAATTTCGATTTATATAATTTTAAACTCTCGGTTTACTTGTGTCCACTTATACCACAGATGTGACGGTCGCTTATGCCGGCTTCATCTAAGATATATATGCAATTCGCACGAATGCAGTGGTTAGTGTAAACTTTGGACAAGCTACATTCGATACTAAAAGATTTCATCTTGTTGTCAAGTGTGTTACGGCCTACGGGAAAGTTGTCGTACCAATCAGTCCTGTAGTCCATTACTTTTTCAACGGGTTTCGATCTCTGCCAAAAAAAATTACAATTCGAGTTCAGTAGTGCCAACTACTTCTCAAATGATCGAACGGGACAAAGTTGATCTCCTGAAAAAGAAATGCACTAAATAAACATATCTCCCATGTTTAAACTAAATTAAACTAAATATTTTTGAGATTTTAGTCAACATTGATTGCAAAAACATCAGTGCCGTTTTTGAAAATGACATTGGCCTACTAGTGTATATGATAAGATTTTCCTTTCTGTAAATCTTGTATTCTGTATATAGTACTTTCATGTGTACGGTATAACTTTCCCAAAATTCATTAATTTTGTTAAGGAAATAACAAGTTACGTTACTAATCATTAATATTTCAGAATTTAGTGCAGTAGTAATTCTAAATTCATCAATTAATTCTTGTTAATAGTCATTGCAGCTATCTTCGGAATGGTAGCTCTGTTTTGTCCTTGTTCTATTTATCGAATATATTGCGGCCGGAGTTCAAGGAATAAAACTCCAGGGATAAAAAAAAATCTCGGATTCTGCAGACACAAATAATTTTGACCGCACGCATGCGGGATTAATGAGATGTCGCGTTGGTGTTGAGAGAATGTATCCATATACATTTTTATTTGGAACTATTTAGTGCTTTATCATACAGTGTTGGCTTACGCTCACTGTTTATTGTAGACTATAACGCAATGAATGGATATTTATACAGTATATAGATGCATATCATAGAAGTAAAGGTACTGTACCTTGTAGTTCATACATTGCTCCACCTTTGATATCATCATCAGTAAGATCATCTCCTCGGTGGTTCTTTGTTTTTCTGGAGAAAGCCATGGTTACATACTTTTATCCAGTTCCTTCTACTTTGATTTGAAAATCCGAAATCATGGTTTCCCGAAGATTTTCCCCTTCCTCTCCTATCCAGAAATTGATGGTACTTTTTAAATTAGATTTTGATCACATGACTGCAGTTTCAAGTTTGATGGATCGTTTATTAGATTTGTCAAAAAATAGCATGCAGTACGGAAATTCAATGTGTCCGTCAATGATTAGAAAATTAAAAGTTATTGTTATTTCCGCAAAGTTTTTCTTCTGTCAAGATTCAAATATTGTTGCTTTGTAACGATTTTAGACATGTCTTTGATATCGCGATCATGCAAAAATTATCATATTATATTTAGTGTGATAACCCCGAGTTTAGAAGCTAGAAATATAAGGTTAGTCAATATAATTATGTATATATTATTGAGGAATCTAAATTAATTTAAGAAAATATGCCGCCAAATGTAATTCACAGTTAAATTGTGTGTCACACGCCACCAGTTTCATGTATTTAAGACATTTTTACTTAGACTCTTAAGGTCAAATAAGGGTTCGTCCCCTCGGATTTTCATTTAATCCAGAAACCTCGAATATTTAATTGTTTTCATTAATTTTTATTTCATTTAATTCAGCTTGATTCAATGTATCATTTTCAAGTTCAGAAAATGACACATGTAATTATGAATGATATCGTCTATATCGATCATATGAAAATTGCAGACGTCCCGACGCCGCCATCTTAGATATGCAAATGAGCAAAGTACCCATCATTTCTGGCTATGTGTTGCAAAAGAACAGCATATAGTCAAAAACACTTTGTTTTGTAAGGATGCTGGTGTGTCTAGTGATAAATGACCACTGTTGTCCTCGACTGAAATAATCTCTTTATGCTTAGTTGCAGCCCTTCCGTCGCCTTTCAAGTTAACTAAAACAGCTTTGAATGTATCATTTGACTTCTGAAATTATATATCATTAATAATATAAATGTCTCTGAACCTCAACATTTTTTTCTGTAATCCAAATCTGTTGGTAATCATAGATTTATTTGTTTATTTCTGTCCGTCATTTCTCCTGACATCAACATAAAAATGTTTTAAAACTTGATCTAGTTCGGACACATGAACATCATTAAGCTCGTCTAATGTATGCATACCGATGTGGTTTAAATATGCATCGAAAATCCCTACAGCCGACACAATTACATCTTTGGTCTTCTTGCTATGTCTATTTTCCAGTAGCGCTTCAATCTCGTCGTCTGTGGCATGATAATCTTGCACTGGCGCTGGAAGCCATCTTTGGAATGCTGCGCTATAAGACGTCATTAATGACGTCCTTGTATTAGTTTCGAAGACGTGCACTAGTTCCAGGACTAGTGCACTGTAAGGCATGCATTTCATTCAAAGGAGTGCATTAGTTTAAAATAAAACTAAATCATGTGGTATCAATTCTATTTTTTCATTGGTTCTTAATATACATATAAGAGTGTGTAATAATACAAAATAGATGATTACACTTGTTGAAAGGTGAACATTCCATTTAAATACCGGGTATTGCAACATTCAAACAACACCTACACTTGTAGTATATATAATTCAGTTAATCTAGGTTGATTTAGTGGTTTCCGTGATAGAAGGTTACTGCTAACAAGGAAGCTACTGAAGTTCAAGTCATCACTTGGAAAGTCCTACTGCCGCCTCAATAACTTGTGTATTCGTTACGGATGATGGATATGCGTTGTATGTCATACTCTCATCCTTTCCGAATTCATGATTTATCATTTAGTTTGTAACAAGAGTAATAAGACAGATGTCGTTGGTGGAACAGGAAATATTTACCCTTCCAGAGCACATGAGTTTGTGTTAACGAAATATAGGAAGGATTATTTGTTTATCTTTCAAAAGCTTTGAATAGTCTGTGATAGACAATATCCAAGTCAATTGCTGTTACTCGCGTTGATTTGCATTTTGATTTGCAACATGGTTTTATATGCGTCAGTTGCACAAGGTATGTAGTGTTGAAAAGGGTGAATATAGTCTCGTTCGAATGTAAACCAGAACCAACGGTTAATAAATAAATAATAGACAGTCATATATGAAATATTATTGAGCATAGGTTATGTATCATGACGATGACCATGGCTTCGTCAAGGCCGGGAAACGGAGTTGAGATTATACATCGCATTCAAAGATCTACAGATAATTCACATAATACATATACTATTTGTTATTACTACCATGGTGTGTTTGAGTCCCTAATTAGTCTTCCTTTTGTCTACAGCGATATGATGATATGCTTGCATTGGTAGTCTTATAGCTTACTTTTCCCCCTATGATATGAATTCACATGGCAATGATCTAATAATCATATTAGCTAAAATGCTGAAAACAGCATCATTCCATCGTTATTGATGCTAGATCGGTAACCGTATATTCCGCTTGTGTAGATTGTCGAAATTTATTAACAAGCAAAGGTTACACTCTAAGACGTGAACAACATTTAGCTGATTTAAACTTGTATAGTTTTTGTTTTGCTCCATAATTGAATGAATCGTTCTCTTTAACTTATGATTTTTTTTCTTTTCTCTAACCACGATAAAACGATTAGAGGACTAAGCTATTAGTTTCATTCTGATGGTTTTTTTTATGAAAAAATAACTGCTTATTCCCCACAAGCGACAGGGTACCCCTTGTTTTTGTTGAGGTCCGTGTTTGTTTTAGGTGTGTGTATTGTGTTATTGTTTTGCTAGTCGTGGCTCTGTGTCTTGCCCCTAATGTTGCCCATGTGTGTCTCTGGGCGTTCCATTCTTGAATACCCCCATCGGTTCTCTCTACTGTTTATTTGAAAGTAAATACTGTATTATAACATTTCCATATCTCCGTCATTTATGCCTTACATTGTTTTGTTTTTTAAATAAATGTCCGTCATTTTCCTAATCTTATCAGTGCAATAATTCGCAGGCTAGGCCACGTTCTACTTCTGCTACATTCATGAGATGAGGGTTTATATCAGTTGTTTCTATCTGGGTTTGTTTAATTGAAACCACAAAGTACGCTTTACCGTCATATCTTAATTCGAGCAAACATTAAACTCTAAAAAGACAATATCATGATCCGATACTCCTTGAAGAATTTCATTGTTTGTAACTTCTAGACATTTGTTATCTGCAGACCAAAGGTATAATATGTACTGGTAAGATGTTCTGTATATTGACTGTAGCATGTATCGTCTAATTAAAGCATAGACACGTTTCTAAAAATAACCCTTTTCTGGTAGTCTCAAAGCCAACAGATTTATTGACCAAATAGTTTTATGGTAGTTGAAAGCAAGACAATCAATATACTAAAACAGGCCAGCGATATCTAAAATATGTATTGTTTTCTATGATAGAGGTTATATATTCTTTGTCAGTGTCAAAGTTTACCAATTCCACAAATATAAACAGGGTCAAATATAGGCAGAGTCAAATGTAGAACAGATTTAAGTAAAATCAACAAAAACATGGAGTACATACTAAATATATTAATATGATAGTACATTATTAATTGTTAATTATCTTTCCAAGTTAGTAGTGATCAGCAAAAGTGTTTACATTAACATATATTTTATATTCTACATATAATTTTCATTCAGTTTTATTTTCATTTCAATGTTTAAGGTTCATCCTCTATTTCAGACACGCATACTAGTTGTCTTACACCTGTTTGACAAAGTCAAACCTCTGACTGAAATGTAAAGAGAAACATGGTGAATATTTAAAGGGGCATTATCTGCCAAATAGTAAATTTGTGTTACCTATAAAAACCATCAGATATGATTGATGCCTTAATAAAACATGTTTCTGTAACTTAGAAATGTTATTCTAATGTACGCGCATCGGGGGAAAAACGTGCAACTGCAACCAATTTCCAAAGCATAGTTTTTTTGTTCAAAATCGTTGCTAATGCCCCTTTAAATAAATGATCTATATTAGTGAAACATTGATTACTGGTATATAATAAATAATAATATTAAGATGAATCGTTTAAACAGTGAAGGTCAACAATTCCCCCAATATCAGCAAAGCGAACAATCAGCTCTCATCTTAGCTCACCCAACACAACAAATAATGATGTAGGGTATACAGGTCTTGCCGTACGGTGGCCACACAAATATAGCAGGGTAGACCGGTTAATGTATATCTGACTTGGTATGATAAATTTCCCATTACAAGTGTATCAATTATCATGATAGAGACAAACTGTAGGTATACAGGTCACACAAATATAGCAGGGTAGACCGGTTAATGTATATCTGACTTGGTATGATAAATTTACCATTACAAGTGTATCAATTATCATGATAGAGACAAACTGTAGGGTATACAGGTCACACAAATATAGCAGGGTAGACCGGTTAATGTATATCTGACTTGGTATGATAAATTTCCCACTACAAGTGTATCAATTATCATGATAGAGACAAACTGTAGGGTATACAGGTCACACAAATATAGCAGGGTAGACAGGTTAATGTATATCTGACTTGGTATGATACATTTCTATATTAATTATCATTGATCACTTCTTTTAAGCACATTCCTGTTCATTCTTCATTCATCACTTATCACCGGGTTTATAATTAGAGTAACACTTCGGGTGCCATCAGTGGAGCATAAACTCCTCACCCCTCTGGAGCACCTGCGTTCACCTCAGGATTTTAGTGGGGTGCATGTTTCTCGATCTCTAATTATATGTGTAATATTTTGTAGATCGTTGCTTGTCCTTATCTTCTTTTTGTTTTATTTAGCCATTGTGTTGTCTGTCATTCTTCAAATAACGGATTTTGATTACTCATAATGTGCTGTTACACTGGGTTCTTTAACGTTCGAAGAGGGTGGCAATCTCTCAACACGGGATCTCAGTTTTATTTACGTCTCATCCGAAGGACGGGTTTGTTGCCAATTTATACATCCCGCACAACCGACGGACGCCCATTCAAGCTGAAGAGGCTCTCGGTCGGTCCCATTTCTATACCCCGGGGTTCCCGCGGAGTTGACCCCTTTTAGAGGACTAGTGCCTCTAGGACGGAGAAACCTGGTGCATAGTCTACCCCGGCACACCCTCTGGGAGGGGGTTTGATCAAAAGGAAACAGAACACAAAGACTATCAATGATCAAAAGGAAACAGAACACAAAGACTATCAATGATCAAAAGGAAACAGAACACAAAGACTATCAATGATCAAAAGGAAACAGAACACAATGACTATCAATGATCAAAAGAAAACAGAACACAATGACTATCAATGTTAAAAAGGAAACAGAACACAAAGACTATCAATGATCAAAAGGAAACAGAACAGACAGACTATCAATGATCAAAAGGAAACAGAACACAAAGACTATCAATGATCAAAAGGAAACAGAACACAAAGACTATCAATGATCAAAAGGAAACAGAACACAAAGACTATCAATGATCAAAAGGAAACAGAAGACAAAGACTATCAATGATCAACAGGAAACAGAACACAAAGACTATCAATGATCAAAAGGAAACAGAAAACAAAGACTATCAATGATCAAAAGGAAACAGAGACACAAAGACTATCTATGATCAAAAGGAAACAGAGACACACAGACTATCAATGATCAAAAAGAAACAGAACACAAAGACTATCAATGATTAAAAGGAAACAGAACACAAAGACTATCAATGATCAAAAGGAAACAGAACACAA
>MJUT01064582.1:44856-84084 GCA_002080005.1 Gigantidas platifrons
TTACATTCCCGATCGAGCGTTTTCCCGCAAATTTTGCTTCCATTGCTGAAGAAAACATTCAATTTATTCATATGCATCCGTGTCTTGGCAGTATTTTAAATGTATTTCATAATAAAATACAATGTATTTAATAAATATATGATAAATGTAACTCAACACTACACCTGTGGCTGTGAAAAAATATTTGAATTTGGTCAAAGGGAGGTACGTTAGTTACTAACAAGGGAGAGCACTCTATTATTTAATCAAAGTAAACAAACATTGACTTGAAAGTCATACACCGTGAAACATGAAAGGTGCACGATAGTTAAATTGTTAGCTAGCAGAATAGTATACATACATTAATTTAAAAATACTTATGTAATAGAATCGTGGTTTTATTGGTGAAGCATGGAGAACTGGGGGCAGTTGACATAAACTGTACAG
The DNA here is from genome assembly GCA_002080005.1 of Gigantidas platifrons. Classification (NCBI taxonomy): domain Eukaryota; kingdom Metazoa; phylum Mollusca; class Bivalvia; order Mytilida; family Modiolidae; genus Gigantidas; species Gigantidas platifrons. Next base: position 45,283 of record MJUT01064582.1, read on the forward strand.
CATATATTTGCCGGTAAAACGCACGTGATTTTTTTGTCTTGCACTAGTGCAAGACAAGACAATCTCACATCGCTAAAAATAGGAACTGGTCTGTCTCAAAAGTGAGAAAAGACTTTCCGGTAACAATCAATCATCGCACGATTTGATGCATGACTGTTATTTATACCAACTTAAATCATGTACAAATCAGAATTCCAATAGCTACTAGTAGAAATTGGGATATCCATAATTTTACTAGGAGGAACCAGGATTGTACTTAATTTCTAGAATGGTCCAGGATATTACTGAAAACTATAGTTAGTTAGTATAATTCCGGATTGTTCTGGATTCATTATTTTATTCAGTTTTCTTCCAGATTGCACTGGACAAGCAATGAAAATAAAATGGAATTATCAATGTTTTATTACAAATAATATCTGGTAAAATACATGTTTAAACCTTAATATACTTTAATTTCCTTAAGTTAATTTTAAACTTATTACAATGCAGTTTACAACACTTTCTTATGTTTTGTTTATGTTGAACAAACATCTTTTGTCTTACGACATACCAACATTTCCTGCACAGTTGAAGAAGGATACCAACTGACAATCATCAACATAGTTTCTATTATTTTTACATACTTGAATACGCGAAATTTCCGAGAGCGATGAGGAGTCATTCATCACTTTGACTTCAAGAGTCTTGCACGGTAACAAATTTGAATCTGTATTTGTTCTGTCAGCCTTGTGAATTATGATTCCAATAGTGTCAGTATGGTTACCGATTCATGACGAATTCCTATACGCTTTGCCTCCCTAAAATACATTGACTGTTGTGGGACCCTTGATCGCATTGTGCCTTGATTCAGGAATATCAAAGCAATCTGTATATAACATTATCTATGTTACAATCAACAAAATGATCACAATTTAGACATTCATCAAAATTATTTCCCACGGTTGGCAATATGTTCAAATCAGCTAACATGATTGTAATGAGAAATTCTCCTTGTTTATCTCGTTGGTTTCGTTGGTTTTATGGTGTTTAACGCCACTTTCAACAATATTTCAATTATATCGTGGCGGTCAGCTATATTGGTGGAGGAAACCAGAGTACTCGGAGAAAACCACCAACCTGTTACAAGTCAATGACAAACTTTATCACATAATGTTGTATCGAGTACATCTCGCCTGAGCGGGTTCGAATCCACAACGTTAGTGGTGATAAGCACTGGTTGCATAGGTAGTTATAAATCCAACTACCATATGATAACGACCACGACTATCCCGTTTATTTTATTATAATATAAGATTAAAATTAAATATTATGTATCATGTCTTTGTAAGTATGCACTTTGTACAAATATGGATATCTTAATTTCTACTAAATTTTTTTATGAGATAATGGAATTCTGATTTGTACTGGATTTAAAATAGCATAAATCAGAATTCCAATATCTACTAGATAGCATTCTGGATCCTAATGGATTTCAATGTATACTGTAAAACACACACACACACATATATATATATATACGTTTGAAAATTAAACCCAACCGTGTTAGAATTAGACAAATTATACCAAGTATATATAGGGATTTGGGCCATTTCGTCCAATGATATAGTTACCGGTCCTTTGTGGACTTTATGCACAAAATGTAATCAACATATGCGTACCAATACTCTATTTTGAATGTTTAAAAAGTTTAGCCTACTAAATAAACAAAAATCAGAAATCTTATGACTTCAAAAAACATTGCTGAACTCATCAAATTATGTAAATTTATAAAAATAATAGAAAAAGCTGTTTGTGATCCAGGCAGAAACATACCAATCATTATTTATCTACTGTATTTGTAAATACATGCATTGTTGATACTACTTTATATGTACATCTCTATACCTTCTATGATTTGATATGATTTATAGTGCTTAACGCCACTTTCAGCAATATTTCAGCTATATCATGACGACCAGTTTTAGTGGTGCAAGAAGCTAGAGTACCCGGAGAGAACCATCCAACATGGGCAAGCTATACCTACTACGTATATGGTCAATTGAAAAATAAATCACCTTTTATCAAGAAAAATACCAAGGGAATTAAGTCAAACTTATATCTCACGGTACCAGACATTCGTATATATTTCATAAACTTCCTTCCTCTGACGTAGATGTCTTTATGCCCCCTGTTATACACTTAAAAGTCTGTTTTATGTCTTGAAAGAATTACAACCCTCTCAATCGGCTCAGAGGAAGGCACAGATTACTTGTATGTTTTAACAAATTTTATGTTCGCTTGCATATATGTTATAGTCGGTTTTAAGAGCTTCATGTACAATGTAGCTCATGTTATTTGTTAAATGTATATATGTGCCAATAAAATCTACTTTACTTTACCTTAAAGTTTTCAGAAAAGAACAACGATTTTTACGTTTTTTTATTTTTCTCTATATTTCCCTGTATATTAACATTTTCGGAAAAGAAACTACAAAATTTTCAGAAATTTCGAAATGCAAATTTGAAGTTCAGTACCAGGACTGCAGTTTAATGAGTTATATGGCACAAGATAGTCATAAAATGTAAATTACCAGGATTCCGATCGGAATAGACAACCGCAAATTAATATTCGTGTAATTCGAAATCGAAAATAACACTTTCTGTCAGGTTTAGTTAATTATAATACACAACAAAAACATAAAATAAAAACAGTCAGAGAAGAGGGCATGACTTTAATCCTTTGTAGCATTTTTTTGTGATTTTTTTTCTCAGACAATCGAATACATTTGATTATTAGCAATTTTCTTAGCAATGGTAAAATCAAAACTCGTATCTTTATTGTTTTTCTTGAAATGTTCTTGGAATCTAACGCTATAATCAACATTATTCCAGTTTCTGGTCGAGAAACCTGGTTTGTCACATGTTATATGACTATCTTCTGCAATACTACACAATCCGATTGGAGATTATGCTTTCTTACACATAGGATAAAGTAGTTCTCAATTTTCACGGGAAAAGATTTTTCTGTCTTACACCCCCCGGTGTAAGACAAGCTACACGCACTATTACCCGCCAAAAGTAATCGTCATTTGAAGATTTTTCAGTATTATTTATAACTCTGCTTGTGATCCTTTTTAATATTGTTTGTATATGTGATTAAAAAAAATATGCTTTACAAAATATAGCGGTAGCCAAAGTCTAATCTATATTTTAAAACTCTTAATGTTGTGCCATTTGTTTACGTTTGCGTATGATTTTTGTCAACAGGGGTGCGTTCAACATCGTAGCTGCTAGGTTGAGCTACGTAGAAAAATCCTATTGAACGGAAAGCTAGCCTAGCCGCTACATAGCTCTAGCTAGTTTAAAAAATGTCTGCTAGCTTTTGAATCCAAGATGGCGGCTAAAATTAAATTTAATTTCGTAAGGTACAAATAGTGGCATTGCAGGAAGTGGGAACGCTTTTAATACGAATGATAATTTATTAAGGTAACTAGACAAATACGATTAGCTAAAAGGTTCCAAGAAATTATTATATATGATTGGCGCCATATTTGCTAGCACTGCTACGTAGCTAATCGTTCAATAAAGTCATGACTACTTTGCCTAGCAGCTAGGCTAGCTGCTACGATATTGAACGCAGCCCAGTTGTCGATTTCCTATTCGCTGAATCAATCAGCTGACCGAGTTATTGACGTCACAGTGAAATGGCATACGTTTCTAATAACAGTGTTTGTGTTGATTTGTTCGTTTAAAAACAAACGTTTCCTTTACTATTTTTATATTTATTGTGATATGAAAGTCGAATTTTAAATATTATTACAATTTGAAGCGTTCGTGATTTGGTGTTTCTTTCACATTGCGTATTATTTCATTGGTGGTTGTAATGCGGTCGTCTTCGAATATATGCACACTAGAAAACAAAAATTGGGGGATGTCTGTGTAAGAAATTAATCAAACACCGATGACAGGTCAAGATCGAGAAATCACAGACACCCTCGAGTAAGATTTCAATCGTTCTCTGACTCGGCCAAGCCTCGTTAGAGAACAATTGAAATATTACCCTTGGGTGTCTGAGATTTCTCGATCTTGACCTGTCACCGGTGTTAGATTCTGTTATTCCGCACGAGATTCCCAGTTCTTTGCACGAGAAACCTGGTATTCTGTGCAAAACACATTCATCGCTGATCTATTATCGTCCACATTATGTCACCAAAACTCTTGTTGAAAGTTCACAGACGTTTAATAAAAAAAAATCGGAATTCTTTTGAATCAAAATTATATTTGGTTTATTTATGGTGACATCTTTTCGTGTGTTGCCCGTCTAAACAGCCATAGTTCTAAACGTGTGTAGGTCAAAAGAAAGAAGAGTAAAATCTGATTATTTAACTGAACCCCTTAAAGTAACTTCGCATTAATTAGTGATGCAGGAACTGGTAACCCTTCCGGAGCACCTGAGTTCACCACCGGGTTTTATTGGGGTTCGTGTTACTCGATCTTTAGATTTATGTGTATGTTTTATAGATCGTTGTTTGTCCTTTTGTACTTTTTTCTTTTTGTCATTGTGTTGTCTGTTCTTCTTCGATATACGGATTCTGATTACCCCTTTGGTATCTTCATACTCTTCTGGTTTACATTTAAGAATATTTGGTTTTTCTCGTATATTTGTAATATTGAACTTATTTCTAAAGTTTGAAAAATGTTGACATTCCATTATGTACTGGCATTCTCTCCAATAGTTATATTTTCACATTTTATTCATACCGGTATTCTATTAGCACGGTAAATATTGTTCCACCAGCCAGATTCCATAGGTAATTTGTGGTTGGTAGCTCTTAATTTGCATAGTGTATATATCTTGTCTTCTAAAATTCTTAAGAAGATTTTACATTCGAAATTTTCTTTATATTGTTTATAATTCAATGCTTTTGGAGAGTGTTCAATTAGGGAGTAGCAATTCTGTTTAAATTGATCATGTAGGCGTAATTTGATTATCGAAATTAACCAATCAGAATTAGGAAAATCTTGATTTCTCCAAATACCAGGGTAGCCTGTATCATCGAAAACTTTTAAAAATATCTAAGCGAGATGAAGTGAACATTTTCTTCAATAGAAAGAATGTATAAAAGTTTATACGATAAGTATGAGAGTTTTGTTTCTTCTCTCAATAAAATTTTGGCCCTAAATAACACCATCCTTATTTTTCAAGGAAGTTAAACTGAGTTCAAATAAAAGTTTATCACAACGTCTCCTTGGAATAGTACATATATAAAGCCTACTACATTTTGTTTGTACACTTCATAAGCAACTTCGAGTTATCGGTATGATAAATTGTGTGTTACTGAATGATCTACATCTGCATACATATTATCTAATATCTTGTAATTTTTTACAAACCATTGTGCTGTCTGCTTTTCTTCGATATACGAATTCTGATTACCACTTTGGTATCTTCAAAATCTTCTTAGCGTATCAATTAGATTTACTTTGAAATAAAAAAAAATATTGGCAAGTCATTTCAAGCAGATTTTTAAATATAGCAAGTTTCTAAAATGTTTTTTTTTCTGATACTTTTGTCAACAATACATCACAGATTTAGAAGAAGAAACGACGAACGAAGTATCGTATATGTTCTCCATTGGCGTTGATTACAGCAACGTGTCTCCTGTATTTTGAATGAAGCGGCAGATACCGGTACATCCCATAGGAATACGATTCCACGCCTTCAAGAAGAATGCACAAAGTTCAGTTGCAGTTGTCGGCCTAGGATGAACTTCATCTTTAAATCTCATCCCATAGATGTTCAAGCGGATTTAGGTCAGGACTAAGAACAGGCCACGGCATAACCTCTGTTGTTTTCCTGAAGAAAGTCTCTTGTGGCTTTTGCAGGATGATCACGGGCGTTATCGTCCTGGAAATTGTAGTTCAGATGACGTACAAACAAAAACACCACATGGGGTCTCAGAGCTTGATCTATGTATCTGGTGACCACAACCTACATGTGCCGATGTTCTAAAAGATGACATTTCCAAGTTTGAAGTAAAGACCGATTCCGATATCAACAAACTGAAAAAGTGCATGCATTCACAAATGCATAGAAGATGCTCTATCATTTTAAAATTATTTCCTATTTATTTTTCCACAGTTGTTTGCATACATATTGTTCTTAAAATGTATCATATGAAAGTTACGTTCATAATGCATTTGGTTTAAGGTATTAGACATAAAGCCTTCTATGGCTGTATATATAGAAAAATGAAAGACCCACATATACTTGGCGAGCTCCCACACTCTCCACTGATGTTGCATAAACGAAAATAGGAATGAGAGTCTTCCAGGATATTTAAAAAAACTGGAATTCAAATATTTTGAAATCTAATTTGTCCATATCACAATATCACAGGTATTGTCTTTCTAGTTCCAGAAATATATGGTTGCTAGAAACTTTTAAAAAAATGGTTCTGAGTACCATGTCGGAAATCAAATATTTTGATATCAGACTGCGCCATGCCACAGTTATAAATCATCTGGTTCCAGACATGTAACCTTGCTAGATACAAATGTATTTTTCCAAAATATAATAGGCTTGGAGGTTTTTATTTGAGGATATTTACAAAATGTCGGTTATTATGAAATTCTTTTGTTCTATGTAATGGATGTTGTTCTTCTGATTCCAGAAATCTATATTTGTAAGCAATTGCTTTCCATAAAAAATCAGTGTTAGAGTCATCCACCCGAACGCACCCTCTCGATTGTAGAATAAAGGTACTACAGGATGACTTGACACTGATTAAGTAGAAACTGTTATTTTTCCTTGCAATCTTATGATACATTTTCAGATAACACTTCTTACATTTTACTTAGAGCTTTTTGTATTATTAGAGATTTAAAGTAATTAGATTCCGTTCAGTGACTGTAGGTGTTGAAGATAGAGACATTGTTTATTAACTAAAACAATAATTCACACTTGATAGCTAAACATCTTGACTTCATCCCTGATAACATGGTACTACTGGATGACTTGCCACTGTTTAAGTAAGAACTGTTATGTTTCCTTGCAATCTTATGGTACATTTTTAGATAACACTTCTTACATTTTACTTAGAGCTTTTTGTATTATTTGAAATTTAAAGTATTTAGACGTCGTTCAGTGACTGTAGGTGTTGAAGATAGAGACATTGTTAATTAACTAAAACATAATTTACACTCGACAACGAAAAAGTTTTGACTTCCTTCGCTTCTGATAACATGATGATGATGTAGTTGATTATTGTTTTGTTTATTTGTCGTTTGATTTTATTTATCTTTTGCTTTTGCAGCTGAGTTGAAGCCACCAGCAAATATAAATATCACTACATCTGGGAATAATGTCACAGTTACATGGACTTTACCTGGGAAATATGAAACAAATACAACCCTTTCCTTTTATTCATCTGGAATTAGGCAGAAGTACACATACGTTACGCCAGATCTGTCGTCATATACAGTTACCCTGGAGTCTTGTAAGAAGTATAGATTGGACATGCGATGTATTTATGCCAATAATAGATGGTCGGAAATGGTGATGAAAACATTTTGGGTTACCGGTATGTAGAATTATTATTATACATTTGTACTTGAAGAAACACGATTATTCGCTTTAAGATTCAGAGTCTTTATTGTTAGTGTAACAAAGATACACACATTTAGCTAATACTGAGCAACAAAGTAATACATGTTGAGTTAGTGCTGAGCAACAAAGCAGTATTGGTTGAGATGGTACTGAGCAGCAAAGCAATTCATGGTGAGATAGTACTCAGGAACAAAGCAATACAGTTATTAGCAACAAAGAGATACATGTTGAGCCAGTACCAACAAAGAGATACATGTTGAGTCAGTAGCATCACAGCAATACACAATGAGCTAGTAGCAACAAAGAGATACATGTTGAGCTAGTAGCAACAAATAGAAACATGTTGAGTCAGTAGCAACAAAGCCATACATGTTGAGTCAGTAGCATCACAGCAATACACAATGAGCTAGTAGCAACAAAGAGATACATAATCAGCTAGTAGCAACAAAGAGATACATGTTGAGTCAGTAACAACAAAGAGATACATAATGAGTCAGTAACAACAAAGAGATACATAATGAGCTAGTAGTGAAAAAGAGATACATGTTGAGTTAATTTAAACATATCTTTATTGTCAAATATATACAATGGGATTGAACACAAGTTTTACAACTTATATAAAGTTCTCTCCAGTATCATACATACATAGATCTGACAGAAAGCATGACGGGTAATAAGTTTATAATCATTTATGAGTTAGAAAAATTGAGCCATAACAGATTAATAAAAAAAATAGGGGGAGTTATGCTCCTTCAGTGAATCGCCTACTGTTCTAAATGCATGTCTGTACTGCATTTGATAGCAAAGTATTTTGAGGCTGGTCTTTTTGAGAGTCTCCAAATAACAAAGTTCCAATATCTTTCCGAAAATTGTGGTAGTGCTAAAAAATAAATGAACTGTCCTTTGTTCGATATACAAGCGGCAGTTCAAGAGAAAGTGGGAAGTGTCCTCCTTGATATATCCACAAACACATCTCGAATCTGTTATTATATTGGATCGAAATAAGTCATACTTAAGCGAGCTACATTTACGACGTAATATTGCATATAAAACATTGGGTCTTCTATCCCCAACTAAGAAATGAGCCAGTATTTTAGCCAGTACAACTTTACGTTTAAGGTTAATATTAAAGGTATCAAATGTTCTGGTATTTCTGGTGTCGTTGTCTAGACTGTTCCAAAGATTTATGGCAGACGGGATGAACGAAGATTGGTATGATGATAAGCGACATCTTGGGACATGTTGAGTTAGTAACAACAAAGCAATACATAATGAGCTAGTAACAACAAATAAATACACGTTGAGTCAGTAGCAACAAAGATATACATGTTGAGTCAGTAGCAACAAAGAGATACATAATGAGCTAGCAGTGACAAAGAGATAAATGTTGAGTCAGTAGCGACACAGATATAGATGGTGAGTCAGTAGCAACAAAGATATACACAATGAGCTAGCAGTGACAAAGAGATACATGTTGAGTCAGTAGCGACACAGATATAGATGGTGAGTCAGTAGCAACATAGAGATACATGTTGTGTTAGTAGCGACACAGTGATACATGATAAGTCAGTAGCAACGAAGAGATACATAATGCGCTAGTAGTGAAAAAGAGATACATGTTGAGTTAGTAGCAACACAGAGATACATAATGAGCTAGTAGTGTGAAAGAGATACATGTTGAGTCAGGAGCCACAAAGCAATACACAGGGATCTAGTATCAACAAGCAATACAGGTGAGATTAGTAGCAACAAAGCAATACATGTTGAGTTAGTAGCAACAAAGAAATACATGGTGATTTAGTATCAACAAAGAAATACATGTCGAGCGACAAATCAATACATGAGAGGATAGAAGCAACAAGGCAATTCATGTTGAATTACTAGCATCAAAGCAATACATGTTGAGTCAGTATCAACAAAGCAATACATGTTGATTTAATAGCGACAAAGCAATACATGTTGAATTAACAGCAACAAAGCAATGCAAATTGAGTCAGTAGCAAAAAAGCAATACATGATGTGTTTGTATTAACACAACAATATGTGGGGTTAGTAGGAATAAGGCAATTGATGTTGAGTCAGTAGCAACACGGCAATATATGTCGGGTTAGTAGCAACAAGGCAATATATGTTGATTTAATAGCGACAAACCAATACATGTTGAGTTAGTAGCAACAAAGAAATACATGGTGATTTAGTATTAACAAAGAAATACATGTCGAGTTTGTAGCAACAAAGCAATGCATGTGGAGTTAATAGCGACAAGACAAGGCAATGCATGTTGAATTAACAACAGCAAAGCAATATATACACTCCGACCAAAGTTAAGCACCACCCTATATTTTTATCGAAATATTTTTTTTACATCAATACTGTTAAAACAATAAAATAGATATCACCATTGTTCTTGCACTTCTTAAAAGACTACACCACGGGCTCTAAAATTACCAATCTACGAAGTATTTATCATCCTGAAAGACGTGACTATGATGTGGCAAAAATGGGGTTCACAACAGGCGCTGGTAAAACGTAAAACCAGTTTGTCTTTGATGGAAGTTTTTAACATTGCATTAAATTGCAGTCTTCAGATTTTAAGAACTTTTAAATGCATCTATTGTGCGTATGTGTAAGGCATAACAATCAATAACGAGTATATCCACCGCGTTTATTGTGAAGTTCTGTAACACGCCTCGTCATGTTTCGCACAAGACGCCTAAGCCGTTCTTCGGGGAACTGTTGCCACTCATGTAAGATAGCAGTTCTTAATTCGTCAATATTTTGACATTTTGGACTGCGTTGGTTAATTTTTCGGCCAATAAAGTCCCATACATGCTCTATAGGGTTCATGTCTGGCGACATCGTAGGCCATGGAATTGTCTGAACAGCCTCTTGCTGTAAAAAATGTTGTACAATTCGGGCTCTATGTGGTCTAGCGTTGTCGTCCATGAACATTGACCTGTCAGCCAACGCATGATTGTCGAAATGGGGGACTACGCGTGGAGAAAGCATATTGTCACGGTATTTTTGGCCTGTCAGATTACCATGAAGAACGTACAAGTCCAACTTACAGTCAAAGGAAAAACAACTCCAGACAGTTACACCCCCCACCCCCAAAAGCAGTTGTGCCTAAAATGTGGTTGTCCTGAAATGAAGTGTATCGTTGGCGCCAAACCCTTGCACGATCGTCGGAAGGGCGTAACAAAAAACGACTTTCATCAGACCAGTGGACCCGTCTCCATGTGCGAATAGTCCACCCCAAATGATCATGTCACTAGTCAATTCGAGCATGGCGATGACGTAATGTTAACTGTGGACGTTTTATGGGTCGTCGCGCTCGCATTCCGTGATGGTGGAGGCGTCTGATTACAGTGCGTGTGCTAATGTGGCCTCCAAAAGCTAAATTACCACGAAGTGCACCAGCTGTACTGAACGGCCGTTTCCGCGCCCGTCTGGATATGAGCCGGTCCTCTTTCGGTGTCGTGTTGAGGTCTACCTGCATGTGGACGGTCAGTAACATTCCTCTTTTGACGAAAACGCTGCATCAGTCGTACAATGATGGAATGGTTAATCCTGAAGTGGTCTGCCACCCTTCTATGGCAAAACTACCATTATGCATGCCAACAGCTTGCCGCCTTTCTGGTATTGTTAATTTTTGCCGCAACATACTAAACCAATAGAAAATGAAACTTAAAACTCTGCACAAAAATATCAGCTTTCGTTCGCAAACACAAATGTTGAAAAGTACACGTGGCACTTTACACACCCTGTCATATGCACATAAATAAAAATCGATCGATAACCTGTAAGTAAGTATGTGTGTACAGGTAACGAAAACAGCAAACCGATTTGAAATAAGGTCATTATTAGAAATAATATTATTGAAACAAGTCAGGTGGTGCTTAACTTTTGTCGGACTGTAGATATTGAGTCAGTAGCAACAAAGCAATACATGATGTGTCATTAGTAACAAAGCAATGCATCTGGAGTTAATAGCAGCAATACAATACATGTTGATTCAATAGCGACAAAGCAATACATGTTGATTCAATAGCGACAAAGCAATACATGTTGACGTAATAGCGACAAAGCAATACATGTGGAACTAGTAGTAAAAAAAGCAATATATTCATGTTGAGTTAGTAGTAACAAAGCCATACATGTTGAGTTAGTAGTAACAAGGCAATGCATGTCGAGTAAGTAGCAACACAACTATGTATGTTGAGTAAGTAGCAACAAAGCAATGCATATTGAGTGAATAACAGAAAAACAATACGATGATGTGTTTGTATTTACAAAGCAGTACATGTTGAGCTAGTACCAACAAGGCAATACATGTTGACTTAGTAGTAAGAAGGCAATACATGTTGAGTTAGCAGCAACAAAACAATGCATGTTGAGTTAGTAGAAACAAAGCAATACATGTTGAGTTAGCAGTAAGAAGGCAATACATGTTGAGTTAGCAGCAACAAAACAATGCATGTTGAGTTAGCAGTAACAAAGCAATACATGTTGAGTTAGCAGCAACAAAACAATGCATGTTGAGTTAGCAGTAACAAAACAATACATTTTGAGTTAGTAGTAACAAAGTAATACATGTTGAGTTAGCATTAACAAAACAATACATGTTGAGTTAGTAGTAACAAAGCAATACATGTTGAGTTAGTAGTAACAAAACAATACATGTTGAGTTAGTAGTAACAAAATAATGCATGTTGAGTTAGCATTAACAAAACAATGCATCTTGAGTTAGTAGCAACAGGGCAATACATGTTGAGTTAGTACTAACAAAACAATACATGTTGAGTTAGTAGTAGCAAAGTAATACATGTTGAGTTAGTAGTAACAAAACAATGCATGTTGAGTTAGCAGTAACAAGGCAATACATGTTAAGTTAGTAATAACAACGCAATGCATGTTGAGTTAGTAGTAATAAAGCAATAGATGTTGAGTGAGTAGTAACAAAACATTACATGTTGAGTTAGTAGTAACAAAGCAATACATGTTGAGTTAGTAGCAACAAAGTAATACATGTTGAGTTAGTAGTAACAAAACAATACACGTTGAGTCAGTAGTAACAAAGCAATACATGTTGAGTTAGTAGTAACAAAACAATATATGTTGAGTTAGTAGTAGCAAAGCAATACATGTTGAGTTAGTAGTAACAAAACAATACATGTTGAGTTAGTTGTAACAATGCAATACATGTTGAGTTAGTAGCAACAAAGCAATACATGTTGAGTCAGTAGCAACAAAGTAATACATGTTGAGTTAGTAGTTACAAAGTAATACACGTTGAGTTAGTTGCAACAAAGCAATACATGTTGAGTTAGAGCAACAAAGCAATACATGTGGAATTAGTAACAACAAGGCAATACATGTGGAATTAGTAGTAACAACGCAATACATGTGGAGTTAGTAGCAACAAAGCAATACATGTGGAGTTAGCAGCAATCAACCAATACGTGTGGAGTTAGTGGCAACAAAGCCATCATGTTGAGTTAGTAGCAACAAAGCAATACAGGTGGAGTTAGTGGCAACAAAGCAATAAATGTGGAGTTAGTAGCGATCAAGCCATACATGTTGAGTTAGTAGGAACAAAGCAATACAAGTTGCGATAGTAGCAACAAAGCAATACATTTAGTAGCAACAAAGAGAGGCATGTTGAGCCAGTAGAAACAAAATAATACGTGTTGAGTCAGTAGCAACAAAGCCATACATGTTGAGTTGGTAGCAACAAAGCAATACATGTTGAGCTAGTAGCAATCAAGCCATACATGTTGAGTTAGTAGCGAGAAAGCAATACATGTTGAGTTAGTAGCAACAAAGCAATACATGTTGAGTTAGTAGTAACACAGCCATACATGTTGAGCTAGTAGCAACAAAGCAATACAGTTTGTAGCAAAAAGTAGAGGCATGTTGAATTTGTAGCAACAAAGCCATACAGTTAGTAACAACAAAGAGAGGCACTTGATTTTTGGTGTTTTTAACGCCACTTTCAGCAACATTTCAGCTATATCATGGCGACCAGTTTTAGTGGTGGAAGAAGCCGGAGTACTCGGAGAGAACCACCGACCATGTGCTAGCAACTGGTAAGCTTTATCACTTGCGGTTGCGAGTCGGGTGCACCCTTATTTGTATTTTACAAAAGCGGGCGCGAACCCGCTCCGTATTGGTGATACGCTTGTATGAGTTGGTAGGTAATCCAACTAACTAATTCATTGAGCCACCTGGGCCCCTGCATGTTGAGTTAGTAGCAACAAAGCCATACATGTTGAGTTAGTAGCAACAAAGCAATATATGTTGAGTTAGTAGCAACAAAGCCATACATGTTGAGTTGGTAGCAACAAACAATACATCTTGAGTTAGTAGCAACAAAGCAATACATGTTGAGTTGGTAGCAAGAAAGCAATGCATGTTGAATTAACGTCAACAAAGCAATACATGTTGAGTTAGTAGCAACAAAGCAATACATCTTGAGTTAGTAGCAACAAAGCAATACATGTTGAATTAACGTCAAGAAAGCAATACATGCAGATTAAGCATACTTTATGGTTCATGATGACAAAGGGATAAGACACATGTTTTTCATTTAGGAACGTCTTGTCCGGAGTTAGTAGCACGAAAGCAAAAAAATATTCATAATGTTCCATGGTAGCATGTAATAGATACAAAATAAAGGTTTGTCCAATCGACGGCTTATATTCGAGTGCATCATGGGAAAACGTCAATAACGAAGTAGATAATTGGTCGATCGATCGACTTTTATGAGAGTCCTAAAGCATTTGTAATACAATTTACGATGATTCATGTTTGGTTTCTGAATTGATCTATTGAATTATCATCAGTTGATTGATATATTGGTGTTTTTATTTAACATTAGGTGAGCACTATTTCATAGATCTACTATCATGCCGAAATCACGTAGATAAAATGGCGGCACATACTTTCTTTGGGTTTCAAGGGAGGTTTCGTCTATTTATCAAGGAATTGTTACGTTCATAAGTTTCTAAAGAAATAGCAGACAGTTAACCCGTATTTATACTCGTTTATATTCGACATAACACTTGATGTACCTGGTCGACATGAAGTTGAGAGAATTTAGTTTTATACTAGGGCCTATTCTGATCTTAGTTAATGTGATGTGGTTGTTATTGTTTATAGTGTTTAACGGCACTTTTAACAATATTTGAGTGATATCGTGGCGGTCAGTTTTGTTGGTGGAGGAAACAGGAGTACCAAAGAAAAAACCCACCGACATGTCACAAGTCACTGACACACTTTATCACATAATGTTGTATCGAGTACACCTCACCATGAACGGAGTTCGAACTCACAACGTTAGTTGTGATAGGCACTGAATGCACATGTAATTGTAAATCCAACTACCATACGTGATTTGTTTTTCAGATAACATCTTCTATTAAAATATCAACACAGACATCAACATCACCTGGACAACAAACCTTGGTCAGTTTTATAATGTTCTATCTCCATCAAATAGAATAATATACAATGTTGTTGCAGGAGTCGCAGTATCAAATACTGACAGGAGTAAATACAAGATTAAATCTACAGGCACAGAACAAATATACATCTCGGTATTAAATGTTAGCCAGACTGATGCTGGTATTTAGCAATCAGTTAATTTGTTGCAGAGTAGCAAAGAATGTTGTCTACTAATTATAACAGGTTTGTATATTTGTATATTTCTTTATAACCACGAAATATATTTGAATAAACGGGTTCTTTAATTTGAGCAATTATTAGGCAAAGACGGAATACTCAAACCAGATGAGATTTTGAGGACATGGAATGAATCTATTTAGGGGTAAAAACAAAAACAGTGCAATCTTCAATAAAGTAAGCCGAAACAAACGGGACGTCACACAAATAATTATATTTGATTAAATAGTGATACGAATTTTCAACTAATACAAAATGCATTCAAAATACGAATTAAAACATACTGTGAAACCTGTCTAAATCAAACCCTGCATAAACCTGTCTAAACTAAACCCTGAATAAACCTGTCTAAACCAAACCCTGAATAAACCCCAATCCTGTATTACCCGAACTTTAAATAAAGTCCCAATGAAGGAAATAATTGTTAAATTTACATGTATAAAGTATTAATTCATCTTACAATCGTTACTTGTATTGTACAATAAGTGTATCCTAAGTTAATAAGGAAAGTTTGAAGATACCAAAGACTTCATCAGAAGCCGTAAATCTAAGAAGGATAGAAAATACAATGGTGAAAAGAAAACATACCAAAAGGACAAGCAATAATATACAAAACACTACAATGAAAACTAAGCACAAACTCTACATAACACCAGGACAGGTTTGAAGATACCAAAGACTTCATCAGAAGCCGGAAGTTGAAGGACAGACAATACAATGGAAAAAAGACAAAAGGAAAAGCGAAGAAAACTAAACACAAACCATACTAAAAACCAACAGAAGGGACCGAAGAGTGAACCTATGTGCTTCGGAATGGTAAGCAGTTCCTGCTCAACTATAGGCACAATAAACGTTTGCTTTATTCGTCTCACTAGTATTTTTGGTACCCGATTAATGTAAATCGAACGGCAAGTATCACAACAATATAGTGCGGACCTGTCAGAGGACTACCTTGAAAAATTTCGAATGAACATTGTTTCTGCCTTTTCAGTGAAAGGCGTGTTTTGTACTTTTTGACATTGCAGGATAAATATTGTCGGTAAAAAATAAATTTATTTACACTCGCTGCGAAACAGGCAAGAAAAAGCTGATTAAAGGCTTGCTTTTCTTCCTGTTTCGAAAGCTCATACACTAATACATTTTATAGAGAAAATGACAGTGTACTATTGTGTGTATTTGTGTATTTGTTGACATTGTTTTCAATACTACCATACAAAACTATTTTCAGACAAACCAAGGACGCCTACCATTGCAGTTAGCAAACATCCATTCGTTGGTGATGAGATTGAGTTTACATGTACATCCCAAGTGCAGCGTTGGCCGGTGGGGCTTTCTTCAAGTCTTACTTACACCTTTTCCGACGATGGCGCACAAGAACATAATACCCTTAAAATCAACGTAACTATTTCTGATAAGGGAAAACAGGTTTACTGCAATGCCATGGATGACCGCCGAGATGTATCAAACGTCAGCAATGTTATAGTTTTAGATCCCTATTGTAAGTATAGCTAAATAATCATTTGTTTTAACAGACTTAAATCAGTTTATAGATAATAAAAGTAATCGGTATTATGTAGCAGGAAAAAGAGTTTGAAGATACCAATGGGGTAACCAGAATCCATATATAGAAGAAGAACAGTCAGATAGGCCTCCTCCGATTCATCTTTCAGTTTTCTACTTGCGAACTTGTGAATGATGACATAAAATTAGTGTACTCATTTTTTAAACACGTTTTATTAAATATACATATGCAATCAACTATTGAAGATGGTTGAAAAACATTTAACGAAATTATTTCACATCAGTTATACAAAGCACAGAAAACTAAAAATCGAGCAACACTAAAAACTGTGGGAAACTCAGGTGCTCCGGAAGGTTTTGCAGTTTCTGCTCCACTAGTGACACCCGTCGTTGTACTGTTAACCGACCATGCATGCTATAATATGGAAAACATCTTGGATACCAGTGTGCGTAAATAAATACAACTGTCATGGGTAAATTTCAAGCAACTTCTAGGTAAGCATGCATGTCGTGCAGGGTAACTATAACGGCATCGCACCCGTTGTTATACCATTTTGATAACAACCAACGGAGGTCCCGTTGTATGAGAATCAATGCAGAAAGAGGTCTGCAAATGTCAACAGGTAGAATTCAATAAATCATATGCATGAATATGGAACCTTATTGGCAGTGCCGGATTTAGATAAAGAGAGGCCCTAGGCTGATCCACTTGTGAGGCCCCTCCCAATTCCCCACCTTCACGACTGGAGGAAGATGGAAGTGTGTTTAATCAATTTCAATAAAGGCAAAGATGATGAGGGGAGTTTAAAATTTTACAATATTCTGAAATGGTGTGCAAACTGTGTAAGAAAAATTATTGAAGGGTGGTTTAGAAAGTACAGTACGTTATGACAGCAGAAGTGTAAAAGTCCAATAACAGTATTAAAAATATTATACACCTTGGCCGGCTGCCTCCTAAATTTTAAGGCCCTAGGCTTCAGCCTATCGGGTCTATAGGTAAAACCGGCACTGCGTATTGGTCATAAATGTAACCAACATAACCCACAATATTAATCATTGCTGAATTAACAAACACTGTTTTGTTGCACGAATGGTGGCAATTCTAACATGAGAGGCACTGTCTGTCACCCAATACGATGAATGAATTGGCGCGTGTGGGGACCTTTGCACACACGCGATGGCTATGCTCTTGTTTGAGCAAATCATATGCTTGATAAGGATTTCCTATTAATTCATTTAAAATATCTGAAAAATTGACCATCCTCCTATTGTCCTAAAATGTTGAAAAACTCAAACCAAATACAGCAGTGTTTTTTTTTCTTTTACAGTTTAAAATGTTATCCGCCATTAATTTATCATAGAAATAACCAGTCGTTTAAATCCAACTATCACTCCAAATATGGTTAATTTTGTATTGGGAAAAAAATAGGAAAGCCATAAAATTAACCATTTTGATGAAATGAAATGAAGGTTTATTTAATTCATATAAGATAATAATATAGATAAATATTGAGAGAAAATATAGAATGACGATTAGCTTTGTTAAAAAAAATCTGTATTTAACAGATTGATTCCATTTTAAAATCACCAGTTTATGCATTTCAATTTTATCGCAATAATCGAACCAGTAACAAAAAAAAATATATTGCAATCTTATATTGTTAATAAATGATATTAAAAATCTACAAGCAATTAATTTTTGAAACTTATTCTCCGTTAGTCGTCTATCCACAAATAATATCTTATACGAAGAAAAAGCTGGGTTAAAATGGATTATTGGGTCGTAAATATAACCTCTTTGAAGTCGATTATTGCGATAAAATTGAAATGCACATAACCAGATTTGAATAAAATTTTCTATTTATAATTTCCCCCTTGATGCAGGTCAGATGTTCCTTTAAAATATAAATTAATTTTCTGTACAAAGCAAAAAAAAACGAAAAAAAAAAAAGAAAACTGAAAAACCAAAAACATGCATATTTCATTTTATTTACAAGTTGAATAATTGTACAAGTTAGATACCGTACGTTTCAAACAAAAGAACTGAGCATTATAGAATATGGAAAGCTTCTTTTTCCGCACTCGTACACAGGTAAAGGCCTCGATGCCTTCACCTGTGTACTCGTGTGGAAAAAGAAGCCTCCCAGATCCAATAAAGGACAGTTCTTTTGTTTGAAATGTACGGTATCCTATTCTTACTGAGTCGATATTGGCTATATGCAGATAATGTAAACAGTCAAGTACATGTGTTGTGTTGTGTTGTGTACGTGATATCCCATTCGAATACACCTTGATAGTTATGAATAGATTAAAGGTCAAATTAGAGAGTCCCAACATAATTTAATCGCGGTCGGACAAGGCACAAGGTGGATACCTAAATTAGTTACCGGGAACTTTCTACGCATGTTGAATGTAATCATTACTAGTTTTATTAACCATGACTCTTTAAACGGCCACCGTAAAGGGGTGCTCGACTACTGGTCTGCTTTATTTATATCGTCTGTAATAAATAATAGGTATAGAAGACGATATAAATAAAACAGATCAGAAGTCGAACACTCATTTACCTTGACCGTTTAAAGGGTCAAGGTTAATAAAACCAGTAGAATCATCAGGCGCAAAAAGTGGCCGGTAACTAATTTGGGAGGCCAGTTTTATGAATAGCTTTGCTGGGGGTATTATTGTACAATGAATCAATAGGCGCGTGTGGGGACCTTGGAATACACGCGATGGCCATGCTCTTTTTTGAGCAAATCATATGCTTGATAAGGATTTCTTACAGATTAATTTAAAAGATATGAAAAATTGACCACCCTCCTATTGTCATAAAATGTTGAAAAACTCAAACCAAATACAGCAGTGTTTTTTTTCTTTTACAGTTTAAAATGTTACCCGCCATTAATTTAAAATTAACTGCCGTTATTTTATATTTATTACATAGGTTTTATACTTTCGCATGTATTATTAAGACGTATCCAAAAGGAAATTGTTTTCCTTTGTCGAACGCCAAATGATATTTTAGATTAGGACGACGTTCCTACTGCGACATCGCGCAGTGAAACAAACGTGTTTTTACTCGGTGAAATACCAACTTTTCTTTCACTTAGAGATCTCAGTATTGTTTTTATTGACATATATGTAATAAACCAAATTGTTTATAACCACATCGGTGGCGTAGCGGTTAGTGTGCTCGCCTCGAGTGCGGTAGATGGTGTGTTCGAGCCCTGGTCTGGTCAAACCAAAGACTATAAACTTGGTATTTGTTGCCTTTCCGCTAAGCACGCAGCATTAAGGAGAAAGAGCAAACTGGTTGGCTCGGGAGCAGAATAATGTGTCCGAGCCTAGGGACATGTCTATCCGCGGACTGTTATTTCAGTGAGATAGCACTTTACAAATCCAACTCAGATTGTTGGTTTAAAACAAAGCGGACCTCATCATCATCATGATCTCATTGATTGATTGATTGATTGATGTTTAACGTCCAGTGAGCAATTTTTCAGCTATATTCAGGACGAGAATAATTTAAACGCCACAGGACTCGAAACAAGGAAATGTGATGGGTAGGGACGATAATTGTGGACCTATGGACCACTCATCATGAGCATAATGCTTATAATGAGCTGTTACACTGAGTTCTTTAACGTGCGAAGATGGTGGCAATCTCTCAACACGGGACATCGGTTTTATTTACGTCTCATCCGAAGGACGGGTTAGTTGTCAATTTATATATCCCGCACAACCGACGGACGCCCCTTCAAGCCGAAGAAGCTCTCGGTCTCATTTCTATACCCCGGGGTTCCCACGGGGTTGACCCCTTTTAGAGAACTAGTGCCTGTAGGACGGAGAAACCTGGTGCTTATTCTACCCCGGTACACCCTCTGGGAGGGGGTAAGATTGAAAATTAACTTGTTCTCGCCATGATATAACTGAAAACTTGTTGGATTGGCGTTAAACAACAATCACTCACTCAAATGTTGTATGATGCATTTCCTGTCATGTAATTTGTATGTTAAACATGAAACAGAAATTAAATATATATATACATTTATTCATTTTGTTGACAGACGGCCCGAACAAACCTGTTTTATCAACTTGGGCGAAAAGTGTCAATATAACAGAAGGAAGCAAGCTTGGTCCAATTGTCTGTTCTGCTGAATGTCATCCAAACTGTAGCTATGTCTGGAAACACAGGAGGAGGACAGAGGACCGTATTTCTTATATAAGATCACCGCAATCATTAGAGATTTACAATATTACAAGAGAACAAAGTGGGACATATCGTTGTCGTGTTAATCATCCTAATGACACATCAAGACGTAACAGAACTGATGTTATTGTAACCGTTCATTGTAAGTAGATGTCATGGTAAACGTCCATTGTAAGTAAATGTTACTGTAACCGTGTATTGTATGCAGACGTCATGGTAACTGTCCAATGTAATTAAATGCTATTGTAACCGTTCATTGTAAGTTGATGTTATGGTAACCGTTCATTGTAAGTAGATGTTATGGTAACCGTTCATTGTAAGTAAATGTTATGGTAACCATTCATTGTAAGTAGATGTCATGGTAACTGTCCATTGTAAATGGAAGCTATGGTAACCGTTCATTGTAAGGAGATGCTATGGTAACCGTTCATTGTAAGTAGATGTTATGGCATCCGTTCATTGTAAGTAGATGTTATGGTAACAGTTCACTGTAAGCAGATGTTATGGTAACCGTTCATTGTAAGTAGATGTTATGGTAACCGTTCATTGTAAGTAGATGTTATGGTAACCGTTCATTGTAAGTAGATGTTATGGTAACCGTTCATTGTAAGTAAATGTTATGGTAACCATTCATTGTAAGTAGATGTCATGGTAACTGTCCATTGTAAATGGAAGCTATGGTAACCGTTCATTGTAAGTAGATGCTATGGTAACCGTTCATTGTAAGTAAATGTTATGGCAACCGTTCATTGTAAGTAGATGTTATGGTAACAGTTCACTGTAAGCAGATGTTATGGTAACCGTTCATTGTAAGTAGATGTTATGATAACCGTTCATTGTAAGCAGATGTTATGGTTACCGTTCATTGCAGATTTTTTTTTAATGATACACTATGCTGACCCTGCAACGAAGAAAAGCAATCTCAGATGATTTTTCTTTCATGTTCATTTTAAAAGATACCCATTGTTATATGTCATACGGTTCAATGATTTCCTTCAATGAATGCTTATCATTTAACTATTTGATCTACGGTTGAGTGACTAATCAAGTTAATGCGTTAAGAATCTATTTATAATTCTACCAAGTACTGACCACCTTCAAGAAGTTGATGATTATGTCAGAGGTTGAAGAATACAACTGAAAAAGGTTAAAACTATTTACAGATTTCATAAATTAGTATTTGATCTAGGAAACCGTGGCTTTGGAAGTTGCGATCGAGCGAGTCATAACTATTGTGTATCCAGTCAGATATTGAACGAGTAATGTGTGTATCGGTATACAGCTTTTCTAACAGTCTTTAGAGGACTGCACAACATATCTACAAGTATGCATACAGAAATTGAAATTCTTATGATAAACAAAAAATGGTTAATAGTTATCGTCACCTTTTAAAGGTTTACTTCTTAGTGAGCTCTTCTTCGTTTGTTCTGATCACTGATCAAACGGTAAAACTTATATCATTGTGCAGAATTCGCTTAAATACTGACTACCACAACCGGTTTACATCTACTCTACATAACACAGTAACAAAAACTTGCTACACACATTATTACTCATTCAGAACATAAATTCATTTGTAAATTGCAGATCCACCTTCAGTCAGGAGTTTGCAGCTCTGTAAAGACTCTATTAGATTCACTCCTTATAGTACAATTTATATCTTGAACGAAGATCAACAAGTTCATCTTCAAATGTATATTGATAGCGTTCCAAAACCACGCATAACCTTTTATTCTCATGATTTCCCCAAAACACCATTGATGTACAACACAAGTGGCAAATATTACACAGCAACACTTCCGGTCTTAAAATGTGAGAATTCTGGGAATCACACGATAGAAGTAGACAATGGTATCAAGGATGGTGTAAAAAAGAATATTAATCTTGTAGTACAATGTAAGTTATATATATTTTAATGAAACTTTTAACTTGTATATAAAAAATGTAAAGATAATAAATGTTTGCACATGTTTATTTACAAGACGCAAGACGACAACATATCTCATTACCCTCTTTTAGATATTTACCTTTGTGTTTCTATGGCTACAAGAAGTTCTTTACCGGTTATTAATACATATTAAATCTTTTAAATGTTTGCCTTTAGATTTCCCTCGGTAGAAGACATTCTGTATGAAAGTGAATATGAATAATACATATTTCTACTAAACCATGCCAGTGCCGGAACACTGACTACTGGTCGGATGAAAACCTCAGGGACTAATATTCCACCAATAAAAACCTAGATATCATAATTTGGTCCGCATGATACGTTCCTGGAATAACCTTCAATAGACACGCTCAAAGTCAAAAGATTACAAAGCTAAATAATGTAAAAATGTTTTTTTTAGGAAGCAAGAAAACGAAGGGGCCTCAACGGAAACAGCCAACATATGCTCTTCTTGATATTTCCTTTACTTGTGTTTATCATTTATGAACATTATGGAAGTAAAAACCATTTTACGTTTTAGATAACGTTTTACTAGTATTTATGTCAGATTAATTCCGCCTTGCTAAATACAGTTCCTAAGTAATATAATTCTTTTTAAGATTAATATTCTTCCTGGGGCATACAATGTCGGTGACCTTAGTTGATTTTGGCTATCATGTTTAGGCCCTTTAGCTGTCATGCTTAGGCCCTCATGCACACTAAATTAGATGTCTGTTTTTATTATAAAATATTAGAATCAAGACAAATGACAAAAAGATGAGTGGGTTCGCGCCCGACCTTGTAAATTACAAAAAGGGTACACTCGACTCACAACTGCCAGTGATAAAGTTTACAAGTTGCTTGTCCATGGTCGGTGGTTCTCTCCGGGTAATCCGGCTTCCTCCACCACTAAAACTGATCGTCATGATATTGATGAAATATTGTTGAAAGTGGCGTTAAACATAAAAAAATCAATCAATCAATCAATCAATCAATCAATCAATCAATCAATCAATCAATCAATCAAAAAGATGACGATAGACAACGATATCATGCAGCAGTAATTCACTAGGGACCAATGTAGCGAAACTTTCATTATCATATGGAGGTCCCGGGTGGCTCAATGAGTTAGGCAGTTGCATTACATAACAATGCATACAAGCCTATCACCAATACGCCGTGGGTTCGCGCCCGACTTTTTAATTTACAAAAAAAAGGTGTACTCGACTCGCAGCCGCACGCAATAAAGTTTACCAGTTGCTTGCCCATGGTGGTTGGTACTCCAGCATCTTCCACCATTAAAACTGGTCGCCATGATTTAGCTGAAAGTGGCGTTAAACACCAATAATCAATCAAAATCAATCATTATCATATGCAATATAATTGAAATTAAATGCTTTTTATCTTTTTGAAGTGATACACTAAAATCTAACAACATGCCATATGGTATAATGAAATGAAAAAAAATACCACACTGTCGGAACAGTTTCAAAATTAAATAAAAAAAATCGATACCCCCCTAGCACATTAACATGGCCACCCACTTTCCTGGCTTGTTCCGGACACGTCCACTTTATGAGTGACACATTTATGAAAGAATGGATCAATGACAAAGAGAAACTGTCTAATAAACTACGTTGCACAAGATCCTGCATTTTTGTTAGCTTCTTTTTGCACAGCATCATGGATTCTGCACATGATAAAACAGTATTGCTATGAATCTGTTACACCAGAATACAAGACGACATTTTAATACATGTACTGTCAAGCAAACACATGTTCATTTTCTGCATTATCAATACACAAATGGTATCGGTTGTGTAATAGTTAGCGTGCTCGCCTCAAGTGTGGCATAGCGTGGGTTCAAACCTCGGTCGAGTCAAACTAATGACAAAAATTGATATTTGGTGTTTCTCTGGTAAGCACGCAGCATTGATGAGTTGGAACAAGAATTTGCTGGTTCGGAATCAGGAAAATATGACCGAGTGAAGTGGCATGTTTACTCGCGGACTGTTATTTCAGTCAGTTAGTACTATACAAAGATGTATAACTAGTACCAAGCGGTACTCATCTTCATCATCTCATTAACAATTAACATTTTCTCTCCATGATATAGCTGACAAATTGTTCCATTAACGTTAAAGCATTCATTCAATGACTCACTCGCCCATCAATATATAATGATTGGTTGAATTGTAGGTAAGCCGAAACAAATAAAGGTAGCCAGACGGACAATAGGAGCACAGATGAATTCTATTACAAATATTACTGTGCAACTTGTGTCATATCCTAAGCCTACAGTAGAGTGGCGTACACATACAGGACGTGACTGGACTGTGCAACAAGATGGCGTCCAGTACAAATACATCTTAACTTCTTCTATAGAAGTGAAAGAAAAGTCAGACTTTAAGCTATACGTCTTAAGAATTGTGAACCAGTTAGGATCTGTTGATTTAAATATAACACTGATACCACAAGGTAAGATGTCTTACTGTGTCTTGGTTTGAAAACGGTTGTTATAAATCGGCAATGAATATCTTATTTATATTTGTAAATACAAATACAAAGTGTATAGTAAAAAAAAAAGGCTGAGCCGAACTCGGTTAATGGTTTGTTGAAGGGTGCACGAGAGTGTGTATTGTTGGATGGTTTTAATTGTTGGTTTCGATATATTTTATGAAGTTTTTGTTATCCAATTCACTTGAAATTTCAGAACTTGATTTGTAAACTTAAAACAGCATACGTTTTAGTAGAAATGGGATGAGCTGAACTCGTTTAATCGGTGATGTGTTCGTAAAGAAATTGTCATGAATTTACTTTTGTTATTCATTTTATTACATAAAACTACAATCTGCGCTAAGGTTTTTCAACCAATTCGATATTTTTACGATTTTGTTTTTTTGATATGTTATTTTATTTAGTTTTTTACGTAACTATTTTATCACACTTAGTATTGAGTAAATTTAGAGGTAAATTTCAGATCGAAACCAGAAATCTACCAATATATCCCACCATATACATGTTACTGCTTTTTACAGTTACCATTACATGTGAAATAGTTTGGTCATGTAAAGTGTAATACTTGTTTTTGTAGTGACTTTAATTTCCAATAGGTTATGGTTCCTCTGTTTCCTATGTTAAAAGTGACTTGCTCACATTGAGTTCAAATGAAAATAAAATATCTACTCAGTGCATTTGTTATAAATACAGTCTTGACGGCAGTTTGTTGTCAGAATTACATGCATCCATTTTG
This sequence comes from Gigantidas platifrons, assembly GCA_002080005.1. Taxonomy (NCBI): domain Eukaryota; kingdom Metazoa; phylum Mollusca; class Bivalvia; order Mytilida; family Modiolidae; genus Gigantidas; species Gigantidas platifrons. The sequence goes on from MJUT01064582.1 coordinate 71,461, forward strand.
TTGTCTAATTTTTCTTTCACACATTTTTTGAAAAATTAGGAATGTTCTGTTTTTTTTGTTTTGTTTTTATAATATTTAAGTTATAATAGCGACAACATCGATACCACTAACACTCATGAATCAAATAATATTGGCCATATATATAATAACGAAAGGTGTGTATTGACAGCTCGAAATTGGCTCAAAGTAGACTATTGTGTCACTATAATATGTACTATGGCCTTGTATATTATCTAAATTTAGAACAATGTTTGAAGCTACCGGCTTTGTTTAACAGAAATAATATAATACATATGACAACTTCGGTGTCACGAATATATTATGTAAAATATGCACAATGATAGCGTTCTTTATAATAACGTTGTTTGCTCAGTTATATGTGAAGGTAGACATATAACTCACATGTGGAAAAACTGACCGCCATGATATGGTTGAAATATTGTTGAAAGTAGCGCGTTAAGCACCATCACACAAGCATACAAACAGTAGAATAATGAATACCTTATTACAATTATACCTATAATTTAGAATATTTTATATTCTAATGTAGTTCTTTTAAATTCCTGGTTTGTGATTGGACACTGCTCTAATTTTCACGGTATCAATTTCACGGTTGAAATAGCATGAGATATTTTTTTTCTAGAATTTTAGCCGCTTACGTCATCTTGCCAATAATGTGGCAATATACATCTATACATATGATTACATTAGAATGGAGATAACTGTATTGTATTTGGACATTTCACCGTATCAACTGTCGATTTAATGATCTTACATGAAGCTACTTTTTTTTGTCTATTTAATTATCGCAAAATATCCGTTTACTGGCTTCGCTAACGCGTCGCCAGTAAACTCAATTTGAGACCAAATACAATACAATTATCTCCATTCTAATGTAATCAGGTGTATAGATGTTACAGTAATCTCCTAACTCTTGTTTGTAAAGAACTCTTAATGTACATATATTTGGAATATAAACGAACAAGAATTTCTATCCAACATGTTTCTGACGTATTTAATGTTCATCTTCCTTGTCATATTTCAGTTCCTCCACAAACTCCCACAAATTTCAGCTTGGTTAGTTCTACTGAAACAAGTATCTTAGTGGAGTGGACTCCAGGCTATAGTGATGACCACGAACAGACTTTCTATCTAGAGTATCGAGCACGTAGAACAGAAACATGGTCCTTAAAGGAGATATCTCACAATACAAAACAGTTGACCAATCTGACCTACGTTCTTTCTGGGTTACAGGATAGTACATTATATGAATTGAAAATGTATTCGAAAAATAAGTTTGGCAGAAGTTTAAGTACATATATAGACATCATACAGACAAGAGAAAAACAGGAAAAAGGTATACAACTAATGAGCTATGGTTCATAAATATTTGAATAAGCTTGTGAAACAAACAATACCAACATGAACTGTCTATACAATCAACATGCAATGTGTACGCAATCAATATGCACTTGTTAAACAATCAACATCAATTGTGTAAACAATTAACCTGAGCTACATGTACATTCAACATGAACTGTATATACAAGAAACAAGCACTACTAATAATATAATACGATGAATATTGTCCATGCATTATCAGTTTTGATATTGATAAAAAAGAGGTAAGGGTTAGTGGTGGGGACACGAGGATGGGAATAAGGGGAAATGATTCAGGGCGGGAAAAGGTAAGGAAGGGATAGGGGTGCGGAAAAGGGTTAGTGGGGGAAGGACATTACTTTCCTTCATATTCACGACAGTTTATTTAATTGAACGGACTAAGTACATTATATTTCCTGTGTAGATGTTATTACATAGGAGGAATCGCAAATTGTCATGGTTGTAGCTGGTGTATGAGGATAGTTCAAGTAATTGTCTTATTTTTCAGCAAGTGGACTTTACGCTGTTATTGGAGGAATGGCTGGTGTTATAGCCGTGTTAGTCATCATTGTGATCATCTTAAAGAGAAAGAAAGGTATCATGTAACCAAAGCAACACGTCTAGTGCCACTAATAGAGCAGCACCTGAGTCCATCCCCGGTGTTTTGCTTTAGTGTAGTATTTTAAAGATCATTGCTTGTCATTTTGTCTTTTCTTTTGGCCATTGACTTACGGCTTTCGATTACCCTTATGACAGTACAAGTAGATCCGTCGTCATCACAGGGACTGAGAAGTGATTAACACAATCATGATGGCGACAGTGAAACGTCGATGTGAAGTCTTCAATCTAACTGTCATGAACTCTGCAATGACAGCTACTTCAGGCATGATACAAAAAACATGAAGAGTTTATAGTTGGAAAGTTAGAGTCATCGCGTATGTCGTACCATTTTAATCGGTGATCATCGTCAATTCAGCGGTAATTGCTATGTTTCCTGTGATTGCCGTTCCGTTCGTGTTATGCAACAACATATTAAATGTGTTGTATTATGCTAACTACAATCTATGTGTGAAACGATGTTCCGTTCTAACCCATATAATGCAAAATTAGAATTTGAATTGTGGTGTTTAACGCCACCTTCAGCAATATTGCAGCTATATCATGGCGACCAGTTTTAGTGGTGGAGGAAGCCACAGTACCCGGAGAGAACCACCGACCCTGGGCAAGCAACTGGTAAACTTTATCACTTGCGGCTGCGAGTCGAGTGCACCCATTTTTGTAATTTACAAAGCTGGACGCGAACTCACGCCATATTGGTGCTAGGCTTGTATGAGTTGTTAGATCCAACGACCTAAGTCATAGAGCCACCCCCCCCCCCATTTAATACATGTAATGTCTGCAGTATAGAGAATTGTTATACTACACGAAGATGATGATGCAGGGAACAGGCGTTCTCACGCTTTTGTATATAGTTTTAATTAACATAAAAATAGATTTTTCAAAATAAATAGTGTTTTTTCATGTATGAACACATTTACATGTACATTTTATGAATATTGCAAATTTGACACGTCATTTTCTTTATTTAACCTTTCGATTTTGCAGGTTGCTCAAGTGGAGCACGCAATAACATTTCGAACAGGTAATACATTTATTTTTATAGTATATCGATAAAGAGTGTAAATCAGCATTCAATTCGTATAAAATAACTGTTTTTCTCTACCATCTTTCTAAGAGGATATATTTAAAACAAACAAATACTTTATCGCTGACCTTGTATTTCGCTGTCAACAAGACAAGAAAGTCAAAGTAATTTCGGACCAAGACTGAAAATGTTAGTTACTTTCAATATCATTGCGATCGACTCAAATTGACACTTGACATTGAATGACCGTTGACACCACACTTTAATACACTGACTTTATAATATTGATATCATTTTATCAAGCATACAATCATACTAAGTGCTGTAAATAAACAATAATAACTTGATCAATATTTTGACATACAGGGTTTTGGTTATTCCGCTATTCAAGTTTTCCTTACATATTTTATAAAGCGAATAAAAAAGAGAATAATATACAATTATGGCCCTCGGTAGAGGTGAATGTCCAAAATTGTCAACCCCACTATTGGATATTCACAGATTCAGAGGGCCGTAACTGTTTTATTATATCGAACAAACAGTTGAAATATACTGTTTAATACATTTGTATTTGAATTGTTAAAGTATTATTCCATGTTTTACACCGTTGAATAATAGGGTTATTCAATGGACGTGTGTAATTCTTGAGGTTATTCACCGTTGAATAATAGGGTTATTCAATGGACGTGTGTAATTCTTGAGGTTATTCACCGTTGAATAATATGATTATTCAATGGACGTATGTAATTCTTGAGGTTATTCACCGTTGGCGGCGAATAGAAGCAAAAATATCCAGATTATGTTATGTCATGTGATTATCTTTTAACCAATAGAATTGATTCTTTATTATGTGAGGGATAATAATGATAAATATATTGGTCTTGTTTTAAATTATTTGTCTTTTCTCGATTTACTCATTGTTACATACTCATCTCAACTTTTGGAGGGGCCGTCGTAGCCGTGATCATATGGTAGTTGGATTCACAACTACATATGCAATCAGTGCCTATCACAACTGATGTTGTGGGTTCGAATCTCGATCAGGTCGATAAAGTTTGTCGGAGACTTGCGACAGGTTGGTGGTTTCTCCGTGTCCTCCGTTTTCCTCCACAATTAAAACTGACCGCCACTATATACCTGAAAAATTCTTGAAAGTGGCTTTTAGCATCAATAAACAAACACTTTTTTGCGTTCACCTTGATTCCCTCAATACAAATGTCCTCAGTATGCTAAAATCAGCAATTTGATTTTAGTCCAATTGAATATAGCTCACGTTATATACGTTTAATTGTTCTACATGTCGAGCGATGGCATATATTTGAAGTTTTCAATCATATTTATAATGTTATATATTATATAGGTCGGATAATATAGACGAAATGTTTTCTCCAAACCGAACAACCAGTGATATGTACGAAGAAATCAGAGAGGATACGAGTGGTACGAGAAATGAAGGTAATATTTACAACATACTTTTACATATACATTTGTATCGAAAACATTTAATTATAATAATATTTAAAGCACCTGTCTGGTATTTATGTCATTATATTCAATAATACATGCCTACATCTACCATTGCAATGTACTCAGTCATTCAAGGTATGTGTATTTTTTTCATTTCCGTGTAACCGTTGCATCACCATAGAACTTGTTTAACCTAGCTTTGTACCTGTATCAAGACTGCACCGTGACCTGTCATGTATATATGCGTGTTGGGGGTATAATTTTTGCCTCTTTCTACGATTTTTCGATTGAATTGTGGAACTGTTCCGAAAGTGTCGCATTTGTTTTCAATTTTATTTGATATTTTGCTTAGCAGTACTTTATTCTATGCATGTAGACTACCTCCATAAAAACCAACAATCGTGATAGGATATAAAAAAAAAAACAATATCATATGTGTCTGTGTTGGATTTAAACTTAAAAAAAACAGCTATAATCTCATACACATGTTTCGATAAGTAAAACGGCATGAGTTGGGTAACCATTAGCTTTCTCGCCTTGTTAAATCGAGCACCGGTCGAGTCAATCCAATGCTATAAAATTGGTATTTACTGCTTTCCGCAAAGTATGCAGCAATAAGTATCTAGAGCCTAGACTGGTTGTCTCGAAATCAGGACACGACATGTTTATCAACAGACTGGGGGTGTAGTAAGCTAGCACTATGACGATCCAATTAAACGTGTTCGTCGGGTACAAAGCTGACCTCTCAACATCATTTCATTAAATTTAAATTGTTCTCACCACGATATAGCTGTTTTTTTTTCTTTTATTTGTTGCTAAATAACAGTAACTGACCCGTTAAGTAAATATTACAGTATCAACAGGCGGTGTGTTACAACATTTAGTCGGATACTCAAACAGGAAAGACATCATGATCAATGACTGTCATTTAGTATTCAGAATTAGATGTTAGATTATCAAACAAAGGAACAGAAAATCAACACATTACGCATAAATAAGTTTATTCACAAAACATACGTGTAATCCACGTGTCAATGCAAATTTCGCTGTAAGAATATTAAAAGTACGTTTGTTTGTTATTAGCTCAGACATCTTGGTCGGTTGAAATATGTCCTTGGCACAGTTTTTATCAAAGGACGGAAACAATATTTTTTATTTTTCTTCTAAATATTCCACCTCCATCTCTGATATTGAAATAAGTGGTGTGCTAGATTATCAACATTGTATTAGTTATCACTCTTAGTCTCATAGTGATTATGTAGCTTAAGTTTGACAGAATGAGTTTCCACGTAGTAAATGGAATGGAATAGGAAGTACAAGAAGCTTCACATTACTTTACCACTACATATTTGCACTTGTATACTCCTGACAACATACCGTGTGCTTTCTATTTATTACTTTTTCTCAATTTTCAGATCTACAGCAGAGAGGTGGTAATACGTGAGTATAATTTTGCTATGCATAACACAACGCTAATTGTAAAGAAATTCCGATGCAAATATAGCATTTCTACCAGGAGAAAAATATAACTGGCCAGCAGAAAATAATTAGATTTTCTTGAAGAAAAGAAAAATGTCTGCTAAAAATAGAATATGTATTACTAACCTTGTTCTGTGGTACAATTATATTAATACTATCCGACAGAATTCAACAAAATAGCTAATATATGATCCATTGATTATCATAATTGTTATATATTAAAGATGGATACCTACAATTATTTCATCGTATTATCATTTATGATTAAAGGAATATGAAATTATATGTTTGAAATATCATAGGGTTAGGGTTATGGTTCTTAACGCCACTGTCATCAATATTTCAGTTATATCGTGGCGGTCAGCTTTTTTGGAGGAAGAAAAACACCAATCTGTTGCAAGTTACTGACAAACTTTATCACATAATGTTGTATCGTGTACACCTCGCCATGCACGGAATTCGAACTCACAACCTCAGCAATGATAGGCACTAATTACACGAGTAGTTGTAAACGAAACTACCATACGATTACGAACAGATGGCCTCTTGAATTATTATAATTAATCAACGTACTTTACTGGTGAAAGATATAGCAATCATTTTCTATAGTATTATACATCTGAGAAATTTTTCGCCACGAAGATTAAATTATAAATGTATTATATTCAACATTGTGACCATGGTTGTTATACAACCATCTTACATGTCCACATCATTTCAATAAGATGAGAGATTTGGACACATACAAAAATAGTTCAACCCACTACTGTTTATTGAAATGTGTGTACCAACCCGTAAGATTGAGTGGTCGTGTACGTATGTGTAAGGGGTATCCATTTTACCTTCCGTTTCTACAATGGTCTGGTTTGAATCTTAATTTCTTCAGACGTTGTGATACTTGTTTCAATTTCACTCAATTTGTTTACTTTATTCATTTTGTGCATTTGAAGATATTTGCCAATTCTACTGTGTATGTTTATACTAAAAAATAGGACTTCATCTATACATTGTAGTTCTACAACGACTTGCGAAATATTAGCTATGCAAGACATTCCAAATACCTATGGTGATTTATCAAGTGAACAAGGTACGATGAATTTATTATCTTAATTCGTTTCGTAAAACAGTATGGAGGATGATTTTTTTTATTAACCGAATTTTCTCAGGAACAATCGTAGGTTGTCCTAACAAGTCTATATAAAGTGCTTTAACTTTATGTGTGTAATGATAGAAACAATGTTGTGGTCCTTCTGTTTGTTGCCATTTGTTACACTGTGAACGCCATTTTATTTCTTTTCTATGATGCAATAGGAGATGGTAAAATGATGGTACAATAACTATTTGAAACTTCTGTCCGAGTGCGTGATTAAACGAAAGATATAAACCTAGCTTTTTACACCTGATGGTACAACAGTTGAGACATTGCCATATGATTTCAGGTATAACTAGTGTACAGTAGAATATATCTAATAAAAAAATGCAATAAAACAATTTGCTCTTTGAACCAAAAGCATATAATCAGGACCGCCTTAAACCAATTGGTAACAATTCGCTCTTGTCCTTTATTTATCTACTCTCGGCTGTTCAAGAACACACAACAACACACTACAGGTTTTATAGAGAACAACATTGGGCATCGCAGTTCTTGCGGCCGGTCATACATAAAGCCACATTTACTCTTAGCCACACAAATGACATGTTGTATACTGTTTTATTTATCTGCAGGTTTTTCAGAGAACAGCATTAGGTCTCGGATATCCTAAGGTTGGCCATGCATATATATCCATATTTGCTGTTAGCCACACAAATGGCATGTTGCATAATGTTTTATTTATCAGCCTTTATGGTGTAGATGTGGTCAAATATTACTTAATCATATTTTATATTCCAGAACAAACACAGTCTGAATCGTAAGTATCTTAATTAGACAAGTCAATGTCTTGTTATCTTTTCACCTCCATTATGTACAGATTGTTGTTACGCTTGATCTCAGTAAATATATAATATTGTTCAGCTGCGACATGAGACTATAAACAATAAGATTGGTCCTCTAGCAGCCTTTTACAGAGTGTACGACACTTAATGAGGCAAAATGGATTTAAATAAACCATCAAACGGTATGATATCATGCTTCAAATATAAACAATATTTTACATTTTATAACTGCCTAATAGTTAACTATATGTAAACTATCACAGTACAATGTGCTACTTAACTGTCTCACAACATGTGTTGTCAATGACAATGGCACAATCTATTGCACAATGGGTTCACAACAGAGTGGTATTGTTTTTCATTTTATTATAGACTATGGATTATTTAAAGAAACAACAACAATATAATTTACTGTCGAACGGTTTCAGAACTTTGCATAGGCTACATGTATGACAACAATATAATTTACTGTCGAACGGCTTCACAACTTGCATAGGGTACATGCATAACAACAACACAATCTGCTGTCAAACGGCTTCCCAACTTTGGATACGCTACATGTATAACAACAGTACAACTAATACCCAGCGGCATCACAATACGCAAAATAAACCAATGGCAAGCCTGAGATAGATTGACCATTGCTTTTTAGCTTCTAGTATTAATAAATTACATTATTTAAATACAACAATATTAACCATGACAACAATACAATCGACTGTCAAACGAACGGTTTCAGGCAGCATTTTAACGAGATAGCAATTATCATTAAAAATGGGTAAATTGTATGTTCTTTAGTGATGTACTATTATTTTCTATTACTATATTTAGTTTTGTTAATAAAATTTAGTACATATTATATTACAGAACAACAGAACAGTATGAAACACTGGGTGAACAGGATAAACCTAATGTTTATGAACAGATAAAGAACAAGGAAGGTAAACAGTCAACAATTACCCAAAGTAGATTACAAAAGATTTGTCTATTGGTGTGTCTAGTACATTGTGTTACCTGATGTTAGTGCTATAGTAGTATGACACAATCAATAAACATAGTTACGTATTGTGAGGTTATAATTAGAAATATACAATTCGTTTCATAAAAAGCAGATCAGGTCTATATTAAATATTCCACCCAGCTAAAATATTGCACTACATACTACATCTACTTATCTAAATGAATCTAATAACCACAAAAATTACTGCACTACATATGAGGTAAGATAACTTGCGAAAACCTTGTGTAATCATGTGTCTATACCTCAGGAGATGGACTATTAGTCACCGGGGATATCATCTGTCTAGTAATCAGTGTTTCGATATATCCGAATTTGGCTTTCTGTTTAGACCCTTTTGTATTATTTTTAACAAAGAGTTTTAATTTATTTTGATTTCAAATATTTTGGTTTTGAGTCTACATGATATCTGATCAAGTTAATTCTAGAAACAGCAGTAAACTTGATATCTACGTTTTTAGTTCAAGCTCAGTGGGATAGACATGATCAACAAAATAACCAAACTAGTGTGTTTTTTCACCAAACTTGGTAAGTATTTAAAGGGGTTTGTTGTCCACTAGTTGAACCTCTAGTTGTAATCACACTTGCCTCATTAAGGGGTTTGTTGTCCACTAGTTGAACCTCTAGTTGCAGTCACACTTGTCTTATTAAGGGGCTTGTTGTCCATTACTTGAACCTTTAGTGGTAGTCACTCTTCCCTTATTAAGGGGTTTGTTGTCCACTAGTAGAACCTCTAGTTGTAGTCACACTTGTCTTATTAAGGGATTTGTTGTCCACTAGTTGAACCTCTAATTGTAGACACACTTGTATTATTAAAGGGTTTGTTGTCCACTAGTTGAACCTCTAGTTGTAGACTCACTTGTCTTAATAAGGAGTTTGTTGTCCACTAGCTGACCTCTAGTTGTAGAGACACTTACCTTATTAAGAGGTTTGTTGTGGACTAGAATAACCTTTAGTTGTAGACACACTTGCCTTATTAATGGGTTTGTTGTCCACTAGTAGAACCTTTAGTTGTAGACACACTTGCCTTATTAAGGGGTGTGTTGTTCACTAGTCGAGCTCTAGTTGTAGACACACTTGCCTTATTAAGGGATTTGTTGTTCACTAGTTGAACCTTTAGTTGTAGACACACTTGCCTTATTAAAGGATTTGTTGTTCACTAGTTGAACCTCTAGTTGTAGACACACTTGCCTTATTACGGGATTTGTTGTTCACTAGTTGAACATCTAGTTGTAGACACACTTGCCTTATTAAGGGGTTCGTTGTTCACTAGTTGACCTCTAGTTGTAGACACACTTGTCTTATTAAGGGGTTTGTTGTTCTTTAGTTCAACCTCTAGTTATAATCACCCTTGTCTTAAGGGCTTTGTTGTCCACTAGTAGAAACCTCTAGTTGTTGTCACACTTGTCTTATTAAGGGGCTTGTTGTCCAGTAGTTGAACCTCTAGTTGTAGACACACTTGCCTTATTAACGGGTTTGTTGTCCACTAGTTGAACCTTTAGTTGTATTCACACTTGCGTTATTAAGAAGTTTGTTTTCCACTAGTTGCACCTCTTGTTGTAGTCACATTTGCCTTATTAAGGGGTTTGTTGTCCACTAGTTGAACCTCTAGTTGTATTCACACTTGCCTTATTAAGGGGTTTGTTGTCCACTAGTTGAACCTCTAGTTGTAGTCACACTTGCCTTATTAAGGGGTTTGTTGTCCACTTGTTGAACCTCTAGTTGTAGTCACACTTGCCTTATTAACGGGTTTGTTGTCCACTAGTTGAACCTCTAGCTGTATTCACACTTGCCTTATTAAGAAGTTTGTTTTCCACTAGTTGCACCTCTGGTTGTAGTCACACTTGCCTTATTAAGGGGTTTCTTTTCCACTAGTTGAACCTCTAGTTGTAGTCCCACTTGCCTTATTATGGGGTTTGTTGTCCACTAGTTGAACCTCTAGTTGTAGTTACACTTGCCTTATTAAGGGGTTTCTTTTCCACTAGTTGAACCTCTAGTTGTAGTCCCACTTGCCTTATTATGGGGTTTGTTGTCCACTTGTTGAACCTCTAGTTGTAGTCACACTTGCCTTATTAAGGGGTTTGTTGTCCACTAGTGTAACCTCTAGTTGTAGTCACACTTTTCTGATTAAGGGGTTTGTTGTCCACTAGTAGAACCTCTATTTGTAGTCACACTTGTCTTATTAAAGGGTTTTTTATCAACTAGTTGAACCTCTAGTTGTAGTCATACTTGCCTCATTAACGACTGTACAATCTAATACCACTCTGTTGTTATTGATGTTTGTATCTTCTTCATTTCAGAACCAGAAGACAGAGAATACATCAATCTACAACTATAGCCTTACAACTTTAAGTTAAACATAGAAATTATGTTGTGATTATAACATTAAATTGGATTAAACTACATTTTCTTAACATGGCCATTGCTAGTAATGTAACCTTTCCGCATCACTTTGTGTCCGTCATCATCGTCTTCGTAAGCATTTTATATTCACATCAACTCTTCGTAAAATGTAATGACTACGCACTGGTATATCTGTTCGTCAACTATTTGTAGTTCATGATATAAAATTTATAAGAGGACGATATCAAAATATTTTATGTTGAAACGTGGATTTGTATTGACAACATTTTGTGATTGTGAAAATCGTCATTGTTTATAACAAAACATGTATTCTTGCTGTTAGACTTTGAGATTATTTAATATTGGCAAACATTTAAAATCGAGTAGCTTGACGAAATTAGCAAAAGACTATATCAATACATTGTGGGTAAAACTTTTGTTTTAATCGATGAACAAATTGGGATTTTGAAAATTGTCCATTTACTATACCAAAACTTGCGAAATAGTTGTTAACATTTTAAAGGAGTCTTTTACTTACGAAGACATTGGGAGAGATGCTGGAGACAGACTGTGTGGGGTTACAACGGGTTTTGTTGAAATAACAGAGGTTTTGAGAAGTTTGTCTTGTCTACGTGATAACTTTCGTGAACAACTTTGCGAAAAATAACAATGACTCAAATCAGAAATCACTGGTCGTTTTGTTTTGTTCCTAGTTTATATCTCCATTCCTGTTATATTTTTTTAGTTTGTTGTGTTAGTCTATATTGTATATTTAATACAGATTTAACATGTTTTTATTTTATTGAGTTTGTTTATATTGTATATTTATTACATATTTGGCATGTTTTTATTTTGTTGTACATAGTTATATATAGCTGTTAAATGTTGTTTGGAAACACTTAACCAAATTATGTAATTATTAAAACAGGAAACCCACACTTTGTGTACTTCCTTGTTTCTACTTTCATGGTTTGATTTATTTTAAAAATCATCAATAGTATTCGAGTATCGATTTTGACTCATTCAATGATTTTTTTTCTATTGGATGCTAGAATTTTTCCAACAATCTGGTATTTTTATCACAGTTTTCAATTTCTTAAACACATAAATTTTAATTGAAAAAAAATATTGGTTTTAGTTTATTGCTATTGTTGTAAAATGAAAAAAAAACAAGTTTGTGTGGTTAATACTTAAGTTGTTATAGTAACTTATAATACATATATAGAGTTAATTTTACCTCTGTATGTTTGTCTGTAGTCGTACGCTACAATTTAGTTTATGTTTTACTTCGGAAAGAAATGTCCACACCACATGACATAGCAGATAAATTGTGATACCCAAATCTGTAGAGAAAAAA
>MJUT01064594.1:71643-83462 GCA_002080005.1 Gigantidas platifrons
AAAAGGGGCACAACTCTAGTAAAAATAGTCGAAAAATTGTCATTATCGAACTTGACCTAGATATTCATAAGATACACTTATATACCAAACCTAGCTTCAATCTGACTTTTCATTCACAAGTTATCATCTGGAAACCAAAAAGCACACGGACGGACGACACCCATTTCTATAGTCCCCTTCGACGAAGCGTCGGGGGACAATAAGTTTGAAAATTAGCTTTTTTGACACTTTTGCTAAATTTCTTTTTTAGAAGCTTAATAGATTGATAATATATATCAAGACATATTGTTGAAAGTGTTGTTAAACACCATAAACTAAGTGAAATGTATCAACATTTTCTCAAACATATCAATTCAAGAGACAAATTCATATCAAAATTAGATAAAAAATACAAATACATTAAATCATATAAATATTCGAAATCCCCAAATGTGGGCCCCTTTAGGCACTTTTTTACTGGAGGTTTTAGAGGAAAAGATTTTTTTGAAATCAACCAATCAGAAACAAGAATTGCCAATGGCGCCATGTTTGTTAATGGGTTGGGACGAAATGAGCAATCTTTACAGAGGACCTTCCACAGATGCTTCCTACCAATTTTTTTAAAAACTGGCCAATCAGAAACAAGAATTGCCTGTGGCGGACATGTTTGTTAATGGATCGGGACAAAATGAGCAATCTTTATAGAGCATCTTCCATAGATGCCCTCCTACAAAGTTTGGATTCATTTGGCCAAGCGGTTTCGAGAGAAGATTTTTTTAGAAATTAACCATTAAGAAACAAGAATTGCTTGTGACAGCCATATTTGTTAATGGATTGGAACCAAACCAGCATCTTTATAGAGGACCTTCCATAGATGTTTCCTACCAAGTTTCACTTCATTTGGCCAAGCAGCTTCAGAAGATAGGATTTATAAAAATCGGCCAATCAGAAACAAGAATTGCCTTTAGTGGCGATGTTTGTTAATGGATCGGGACAAAATGTGCAATCTTTACAGAAGTCCTTCCATAGATGTTTCCTACCAAATTTCGATTCCTTTGGCAAAGCGGTTTCAGAGGAGAATCTTTTTTAAAAATCAACCAATCAGAAACAAGAATTGCCAGTGGCGACCATGTTTGTTAATGGTTCGGGACGAAATGAGCTATCTTTATAGAGGACTTCCATAGTTGCTTCCTATCAAGTTTTGGTTCATTTGTCTAAGCGGTTTCAGAGGAGAAGATTTTTTTTTAAATCAACCAATCAGAAAAAATAATTGCCTGTGATGACCATGTTTGTTAACTGATGGGGACGAAATGAGCAATCTTTATAGATAACTTTCCATAAATGCTTCCTTCAAAGTTTCGGTTAATTTGGCTTTAGCGGTTTCAGAGGAGAAGATTTTCAAAAATTGGCTAATCAGACAAAAGAATTGCCTCTGGCGGCCATGTTTATGAATAGATTGGGACAAAATGTGCAATCTTTACAGAGGATCTTCCATTGATGCTTCTTACTAAGTTTCAGTTCATTTGGCTAAGCGGTTTCAGAGGAGAATATTAAAATATGAAAAGTTAACGGATGACAGACGACGGACAACAAATGAGGGACTCCAACTTATTTTCCTAAGGAATTCATTAAAAAGATCTGATCAAAAACAGACTATACACAGTTTGTGTACAATGGTGTCTAAATTTTGGGTTTTCTTTTATGCCATTTTCCGCTGAAGTCGTTTCGTAAAACATAAAAGATAAAAGAAATCTGTCCACCTGAGACAGAAGGCTATGTACACAATCAACTAAAAGAAAAAAAAAATAGATAAAAAATAATATTTGATGTACCTTCAAAATATGTGAAATGTCGTAATTTGGGTTCTTTGTAGACTTTGTTTTATTAAATAAAATATTTTAATGGCCCACCAATAACATCTAAGGTGAACACTTTGAGCAAACTAAATTTAAATTGAACGAAAAATAACTTTCCAATTTTGGAAATTTGCACTATTTGGCCCTGTTTATGTCAAAAATGGCAATAGTTACACAGTAGCGCTATGTATTTTTCTGAAGGAGATTTAACCGAAAAATGCATTAAGCACAACCACATCAAAACATCTCCACCTACAAAAATATAAAACCCATATCTATGAGTATATTTCTTGTTAAGAAAAGAATATGGCTACAAACCCAAAATCAAAACAAACGGTCATTCTGGGTCAATGGTTATTGTCTTTGGAATTAAGAAGGATCATGTATCCAGAATAAACAGAAACTAATGTGTCTATTGATGAAGGCGAACAGTGACAATAGCAAAAACCACAGACCCGTAACATAACAACAAAGCCACAGACCCGTAACATAGCAACAAACCACAGACCTGTAACATAGCAACAAAACCACAGACCTGTAACATAGCAACAAAACCACAGACCCTTAACATAACAACAAACCACAGACTTGTAACATAGCAACAAAACCACAGACCTGTAACATAGCAACAAAATCACAGATCCGTAACATTAGAACAATATCCACGGTCGTCTAAAAAGATAAGCATGAATGACCCACCTAACAAGGGGGATGAGATGAACTTGTGTGCTTGTGAGTGATAAGCAGTTCATCAAAGTGATTTAGTAAACGACAGTTAAAACATTACATGACAGATCAAAACTAAATTAAGGAGATTATAATATTATTATCCACCAGTCAGGTTAAGTCTCATTTAAGTACATTTTATATTCATCACAAGGTACATGATTACTGTTTGTAAATCCTACTTCTGGTTTCATCGTGACATTAGTTTTTTGGGCTTTCAAACTTTTTTATCAAGTCGGAAACTGTTCTTCGACCTTTCTCCTCAGATGGTAGCTGACTACTATATGTGACGGTCTTCTCCTCAAATGGCCGCTGACTACTATTCTTGACGGTCTTCTGCTCAGATGGCCGCTGCCTGTTATATGTGATAGTCTTAACATTTGACTTTGAATCCTTTGCCTGTAAATCATGATCTTGTGTTTTTGATAAAGTACCTTCAGCATCGTGTTTTCTATAAACACCTATTTCTTCTACAACTTTTTTCAAACACATCGCCCCTTTGCCAATATTAACTAAAGCTTGCTCTAACACACCTAATGTAGCTTTAACAGTCGTGTCAGTTCTCCATTCGTATAACACTTGTCTTGTTTGCTTTACTAAGTCATGTTGGAAGTCGGTCTGTATTCTTTCCAGATCGAATGCTTGAAGTCCTAATTCTATGCCAAGATTAAATGATTTTACTCCTATTGGAGGTGCTAATGCATCAAGTATTTCATCTGTTGGGATATAATCCACGTGTTGTGCCAGGAGACCTATTAAGCAAAGGACAAACATATATTGCTCAAAGTCAGTTCTACAAATTCATTAAATCTGTCAAACCAAAGAGTGGCAAAGACTATAAAATATGAATTTGTTGTTTCTCTGCTAAGCACTGAGCATTAAAGAAAAAGAACAGAGATAATGTGTCCTCGTGGAGTGATTTATATTCACCCAGACTGTTGCTTCAGTGAGCTATTACTTTAAAAATCCAACTAGAGTGTTGATCCAGTACAAAATAATTATCATCTCATCAAATGTGACTTGTTCTGGTCATGAAAGAGCTGAAAAAATTGCCTATTTGGCTTTCAACAACAATTAATAACTCACTTATACAAAGAACACTGCAGGTAAAAGTTACCTGTAGAATGTTACTGTATTTTCAATGAAGAATACTTTTATTAAAGTGTTTTCCCATGGTATCCTATTTTAAAACATTGACATGCGATAATTTCATTTTTGGATTTCCGATGGACAAATTGCAATATAATAAACAAATATCCAGAAAAAAATTAAATCTAGTGCTATCCTGTCTTTTCCTCCTTCATAGCTGATCATGAGGTTTGTAGCAAGAGTAACAATATGGATACCACTGGTGGAGCAGGAATTGTATTTACAAAAAATAATAGGATTGAGATTCTTCCAGGATACTTAAGCAAGTTGGATTCCGAAAATTCAAATATTTATATATACATTTGTATATAATTTAAGTAAAATAAGGCTAGTACATAACACAAAGTAAAAATTTATCGTGGAAGAATCTTTTGGAGGAAACAGGAGTACCCGGGGAAAATCCGCCACAAGTCACTGATAAACTTTATAATGTTGTATCGAGTACACCTCCCCATAGGCGGTATTTGACCTCAAAGCCATTAAGCTTTCATTTGTTTCCTTTAGCTTTTCCCCCTTTTATCAATCATGATTATAGCAAATGATATTACACATACCTCTATTTTCAACTCTTTTGACCCTTCTGACCTGTAACGAAAACAAATGGATCAGTGGTTTCAGTGAATTACAACACAAGTTAACAGTATTAAAACAAAAGTATATAAAGCTAACAGACGACAGACACACTTTAATGATGTTACATATATCTCACGTTTGTCCGATATTTTAGTACGAATTTGTCCCTTTGGGTAACATTTAAGACATACATCTAAAATATTTGTGTGTAGAGGACCATGCATCTTGTGTGTCTTTTAATTTCAAGTTCATTGTGGTCTGTGAGTTATAAGTGGTCAATCATTCAAGGGTGTTTACCAGTGACAAGACTTCATATGTGACACGACCAGCGAAAAGGGCCCTTATGGGTGGCGACGTCATTATACAGAAAACGACGTCAGAAAAATATAACAATTTTGAACAGATGCGTGTTGCAATCCTATACCTCGAACGTGGTTCTATTCCATTTTCTAAATTTAAATTTAGTTTTCCTATGGTTACATACGATTTTCACAATTTTATTCCAAAAATCTTATCCGATTTATGCCAAATTTCTTTACAAACTGACAATGTATGAATGATAGTTTTAGGAATCAAATGACTTTTGACATCAATTCAATTATTATATTAGGATAAAATAGTAAATTAAAATATTCTAATTTGAATTACACATTTCATCAAATGCTGAATTCGGAAAATAATACTGGTATTTACTTTTTTCAATTAAAATTATTTATTCAATGGTTAAACAAGAATCGAAATGATCCAGTGTCTCCACATCAAATTTTCGCTAATATCTGTTAAGAGGCCCGCTTACACAATCTTTGAAAAAATATATGAAAATGCGATTCAATGTTGAATTTTTAGCGAATAAACTAATGATACATAACAAAGTACTTTTCCCCAACTGGTCAATGATTAAATTCCTATTGGTTGGCGATAATGTGGAATGTTTGATCTTTTGACAAAATAAAAATGGCAGTTGTGTCAAATGATGAAGCCGGGTGAATTATCTGGTACATATAATGAGATTTTCAGATTGTACTTGGGGTACTTTAAAATGGCTCCAAGTTACAGTAGTACGACAAGCTCTGTCCGGGAACTTCTTCCGGACAATTGCTTCCTTAATCTTTCCGACGACGATGAAAGTTTTCGACAATCAGGATGTGGGTACTCACTCTTGCATGGTAAGAAATATATTATTTTCAAGTTTGGAAGCTCCGACGATGGACTTTCGTGGTTTGCAAGACCTTTTTCTACCCTTTCGAAATGATAACTTTATACAAAATATTGCCCAATCTGGGTTGAGCAAATTCGTACAAACAACGTATATTAGAGAGTAAACATTCAAAAACTTAATCCCTTATATTTGTTATTTTGGCCAGCAGAATTTTTTATATTAATTTTTATCCCAGAAATTGTCATGGGTTCGGTGTGACCGGACTGTCTGTTTTTTTTTGTTTTTTTTTTGGCCGAATATTTTTTTTCTGACATTGCCTTCCGCTAGACACATTTCGCCAAGACTGTTAGCCATCTATTAGACCGCATGCTGTCGTAAAAATCGATGAAAATGAGAAAGATATAGATTTTTTAGACGGCATTATGTGGTCTAACAATATACTGGTTGGTGACTTGCAGCTTTGTCGTCGTAATATATATGCCCTTTTGCTGTTAGGTACCGATCATTTTATTATTGGAGGTGAGGACTGGATTTTTTTTACGGGAGGGGGATCCATAATTGTCTGATTTTTTTTTTATCTCCATTAAAGTGTAAACACAATTTGTGTGAAAAAATCATTACTTTCTATTGACATAATTTTTTTTATCGCACACCCCCACTTTTTCAGTAATGAAATGGTTTGTGCCTTACAAATTTTATGCTACATTCTTCGTGAAACAACTTTTTTACGAAAAATTCATTTTAAATGCAGTGGAGACGCTTGTCCATTGTTGAAGACTGTAAGGTGACATCAGTATGAGACTTTGTATTTTTCTGTATTTTTGTGGATCGTTGTCACATAGACATTTATTACACATCTCAATATTTCTCGCTGTTTTCGTATCGAGTCTCCGTAATTCAAAGTAAACCGGATCGATGGTGTAATGGTTAGCGTGTTCGCCTCTGGTGCGGTAGATCGTGGGTTCGAGTCCCGGTCGGGTCAAACCAAAGATAACTATAAAATTGGTATTTGCTGCTTCTACGCTAAGCACGGAGCGTAAAGGAGCAAGAGCAAAGATTGGTTGGCTCAGAATCAGAATAATGTGTCCGAGTGGAGCGACATGACTATCCGCGGACTGTTGTTTGAATGAGCTAGCACTATAAAAATCCAACTCAGCGTGTTGGTATAGAACAAAGCGGACTTCATCATCATCTCATTGAAAATTAACTTCCATGATATAGCTGATAAATTGCTGAGTTGGTGTTAAACAACGATCACTCACTTGTTTTAATAACCATGATGTTTTCTAGGCTGCCTGTGGTGCAATGAAATACTTATATACTGCTTTAATATTCGAACATTAACTAGTGGTATTGTGGAAGGTCCTCTTCATTACTCTTTTTATTACGCTCAAAATGTATTCATACCTCATAGTACTCAGCAATTTATTTTAAGACTCCGAAAATAGAGTTTATTTGGAATTTGTACAGAGTTCCGACCTCAGCAGATTAATTATTTAACTGCGGAAAAATTCTGTATGGGTAAAGGAGCAAATGAAACAATTAGCTACCTGCATCATTATTTAGACAACTGCCATATCAAGTCGAATCATCTTAACTTTCTCAGTGACAATTGCGTTGGTAAAAATAAGAATAACGTAGTAATGTAAAATTTCTGTTAGAGAACCGCTCAAGGATTCCATTCAAAATTAAGTAATCTTTTCCATACCATACTCGTTTTGGTCCAGATTGGTGCTTTGGTCTGATAAAATTAAAATATCGGCGTATCCAAATTTCATCACAGTTTTCGAATTGGCGCGTGTTGTCAAAACGTCAACACAAAAAGAAATCAATCTAGCCCAGCTGATAGTAGACCCTGATTTCGAAACAAACTCTTGTACAGGTTTATGACTGGAAATCGTATTTTGAAATATATTTCCGAAAAGTTCCAAACATAATTAGCTACCGTATTACATTTGCGATTTGACGCTACAAAACCTGTATTAGTGTTTATCAAAGAATTCTCGTCAACGGAAGAAAAAAACTATTAAAATTATGAAAAATCAGTGTACATTGCATTTTGAAGGAATGCCTCTAGTGCTCAACCCAAAAGGCCTTGCAGCAGAATGTGCATGGTATTTGTACAACCATATTCATGAACATTTGTCAGACATAGCAAAGACATTACTCGTGCATAACCCACTGTTCCAAAGTCGAAATCCCTTGAAATTCTAAAACACGGGAGAAATAAAAGTGATGATAAAGTGGTTGTGTAAAAAGGCTAATAAATGATATATATATTCATGTTTGCTTCAATCTTCAAAATTTCAAAACAAGTTACGTTTTATGGTGTAACAAATGAATCCATATAAGCACAACCCATGAAATTGTTATGCGTAATAAATTTTCAACGGCCGGAGAGAACCACCGACCATGGGCATGCAACTGGTAATCTTTATCACTTGCGTCTGCGAGTCAAGTGCATCTTTTTTTGTAATTTACAAAGCCGTGCACGAACCCACGCCGTATTGGTGATGGGCTTGTATAAGCTGTTAGGTAATCCCACTACCTAACTCATTGAGCCACCAGCCCTTTTTTAAATGAAAGATAATGGATTTTAATGAAAATGCAAGTTTAAATATACATTTTATTATTTTCCCCCATGGAAAGGAATCATTGAAATAATGATCTTGATTTGCTTAAAAAAATGTCACAAAAGCAAAGCTGACACAGTTTCTCATGTGCTAGGGTGATATTCAAATATGCTTCTGTCTGTCGATTTTGCATTCGACTCTGTTTCATGAATATATATATACAAGCTGAAAGGGTTCCCTCTATGTTATACCACGTTTTCAAAAGCATTTACAACAGTAAAATCGGAATCTCAAGACAAAACAATTTTACATTCTCCAATAATTGCAAATGAGCCATGACATATAAAAAATATTGAATACTAGTACCTATACGGTGTGCATGA
This sequence comes from Gigantidas platifrons, assembly GCA_002080005.1. NCBI lineage: Eukaryota > Metazoa > Mollusca > Bivalvia > Mytilida > Modiolidae > Gigantidas > Gigantidas platifrons. The sequence continues at coordinate 80,042 of MJUT01064594.1, forward strand.
CTTTTAATGTATTTCTAATGAAAAACAAATAACATGGTACAATATAAAAAAAACAACCGTAACGTTCGAGATCATGACAAAAAAAAAAGATGAATTAAACAGCGTCAACGTCGTAAACATTGATGATTTAGAAAAACGGGATCCTTGATACACAATGTTTAGAACGTCAGTACTCTGCTATTTGTGGTCAGAGTTGACTGAAATAAACAAAAATTTTAAAGCTTACAATATATTTAATAAAAAGACATGTACATCTGAATTTCGAATTTTTACACCCATAAGGTCCCTTTTCGCAGATCGTGTCACATATGTATTTATCTTGTAAAATTAAATAAAAGGATCACAAGAGACAATACACTTCAAAGCAAGAAACATTGTATTAGCTTCTGCACTGAAGATCAAACTGGCAGATAGAAAAGAAAATAGACATGTAGTCCAAAAACAGTCAGCCTGTTGAAGCTACCCAATCACCATCCTTAGAACCATCAGTATAAAACAGCTGCCAATGATATCCTACCACCATTCTAAGAACCTTCAGTATAACACAGCTGCCGATGCTACCCTATCACCATCCTTAAAACCATCAGTATAAAACAGCTGCCAATGCTACCCTATCACCATCCTTAGAACCATCAGTATAAAACATCTGAAAATGCTACCCTATCACCATCCTTATAACCATCAGTATAAAACAGCTGATGATGCTACCCTATCACCATCCTTAGAACCATCAGTATAAAACAGCTGCAAATGCTACCCTATCACCATTATAGAACCATCAGTATAAAACAGCTGATGATGCTACTCTATCACCATCCTTAGAACCATCAGTATAAAACAGCTGCCGATGCTACCCTATCACCATCCTTAGAACCATCAGTATAAAAAAGCTGCCAATTTAGCCATGGAGAGTCTTCAGGAATTACAATAGAGCCGATGTCATCGAAATTGATATAAGAAATATTAGGCTATAAAGCTACATGTTGAACAGAGGAATGGTTCATGTGTTTGCAGGTGTACCATATCTGTTTAACCTTTTTATTTGCATTACAACCAAACCAGGAAGAAGATTAGGGGCTATGGTGTTTAAAGTCACTTTCAATTAATATCTTGGAAACAGCTTATCACTGTGTCAACGTACATGATGTTCTGTACTGTATTTTACGGTAAGCGGATGTGGTGTTTAACGCGACTTTCAACTTTATTTTAGTTATATCGTAGGGTCAGTTTTATTGATGGAGGAAACCGGTGTACCCGCACAAAACCACTGACCTGCTGCAAGTCACTGCCAAACTTTATCACATAATATTGTATCGAGTACACCTCACCTGCGCGGGATGCGAACTCACAACGTTAGTGGTGATAGGTACTGATTGAATAGGTAGTTGTTAATGTTAATGACCACGCCCATGACAGCCCCAACAAGAAGTAAGTGTGTGTAGTTCATATTCAGTGGAACGGGTGTCTGATGTAAAACATTTCTAGAAAAGCCACAAAATATTGGTTAATCATAAAATCATACGATTAACCAATGCTATCTATGGTGTGTGTTTTGTGTGAATTTGACTTAATCTAACAAATAGCTATGTAGCTGTCATATCTGACCCATCTCCCATTTTTCTTGATGATCACTAGACCTTGTTTATTGATCCTGTACTCACCTGACATAGTAAATGTGCTTTGACATCCATTTTTTTTAAAGCTGTATCCAAATCTCTGAAAACCCCAGAATTCTTCTCTCTCCATTTTATCAGTATAAGAAACATCACCATTTCAATGTTGCTTGGATGGTTGCATTCCATGTTTCCCCATTCCTTGTCAGTTATACCAAGATGTATTACTAGATCATACATCATAGTATGTTTACACTGATCAGAAAACTGAAGTATTTCAGAATCACTTGGATTCTGATCCAATGCATCTTCACTTAGACCTGAAATAATGTTATGAAAATTAGAGTCCGATACGAACCTGTATCACTTACCTTGTATAGAGGATTTGTTGAGAGCACCACACTGATGTATACGCGTTAAGTTTCTCATCTCAGGGTTCATTCCTGATAAGTTCTTGATTTCCATCAGATGATGCTTGTGTCGTCAAAGAGTAGCACAATGGGCATCACATGTGGAGCAGCAATTGCTAACCCTTCCAGAGTACCTGAGTTCACCTCCAGTTGTTAGTGGAGTACAAGTTGCTCGATCTTAAGTTTTCTGTGCAATATCTTGTAGATCGCTGTTTGTCGTTTTGTTATTTTCTTTTCGCCATTGCATTGTCTGTCCTACTTAGATTCATGGATTCTCATTACTCCTTTGGTATCTTCAACCTTTTCTTGCACTGAAGCCCATCTAGGATTTCTAATCAATATATATAATACGAATAGAGGACCACACCAGCAAACATCTGAGCCATGAAGACAAAAGTGTGACTAAGATGCCCACCTGAATCAACTACAAGATTAACAATTATTTATTTACCAAAGGTTGATTTTTAAGTCTGAGTTCAATCAGCTTCATTGCTTCTGTAAATAAAACTTGTCACCATAATAATATCCGGCCTGTCTAAGTATTTTCTACATTAATAACCACATTTGATTTCTAATACACATGGAAAAGATACTGCAGAGGATCTTTCATGGAATATTTCAAACAAGTTCAAGCCACTAGTGGAGCAGGAACTACTTCTGTAGTAAATGAGTTCAACCCTGGATTTTTGTGGGGGATCGAGTGGCTCATCTTATTAGTATTTTGTTGTCCTATTATGTGTCTTCACGTTCAGAGTTCCAGTTGCTCAATCTTTAGTATTTACTGTGGTGTTTTGTAGATCATTGTTTGTCCTCTTTTCTTTTGTTAATTATCTTGTCTGTCCTTCTTTGTCTGACGGCTTCTGATTGCCCCTTTGGTATCTTTTAGTGCTTTTAGAGGAATATTGTTTAATCTTTTTCACCGTCAAAGCCTTTGTTAAAGTTGGTCTTGTGGATGACCAATCAAAACTTACCTGAAAAGGGACCATCCAATCAACATTCAATTGTTTATTACAGCTTTTTAATTAATCCTGTATTGCTCTATCATGTTTTTACTGCTATATTTTCAACATGTCAAACAAAAGTCTTTTCTACCGATAATAATGGACTTGAGATTGTTACTTAAAATGAAATCATTGAAAGGACCTATTAAATGATCATTTATGGTTAGTTTTCCTATTGTGAACTTTTCATTTATATGTGCCATTATTCCAGCAGTGCCTGCATAGGGTGTAAAATAATATCTCTCAGTTGATAACTAGGAAATTATGAGCCAAAGGTTTCTAGTTGTTACTAAGCCATCACTTCGAAAGTTTTACGTTCCTAAACCGTTACCGAATATCTGTGTTATAAAAATGAAAACTATAAGTTCCCTCTGTCATAATAACAATCCTACCTTTT
>MJUT01064607.1:7774-19270 GCA_002080005.1 Gigantidas platifrons
ATCTCCCGTTACTAAGTCGCTGGCTTGGCCGAATCTCCCATTACTAAGTCGCTGGCTTGGCCGAATCTCCCATTACTAAGTCGCTGGCTTTACTAAGTCGCTGGCTTGGCCGAATCTCCCATTACTAAGTCGCTGGCTTGGCCGAATCTCCTATTACTAAGTCGCTGGCTTGGCCGAATCTCCCATTACTAAGTCGCTGGCTTGGCAGAATATCCCATTACTAAGTCGCTGGCTTGGCAGAATCTCCCATTACTAAGCCGCTGGCTTGACCGAATCTCCCATTATTAAGTCGCTGGCTTGGCAGAATCTCCCATTACTAAGTCGCTGGCTCGGCAGAATCTCCCATTACTAAGTCGCTGGCTTGGCCGAATCTCCCATTACTAAGTCGCTGGCTTGGCCGAATCTCCCATTACTAAGTCGCTGACTTGGCAGAATCTCCTATTACTAAGTCGCTGGCTTGGCAGAATCTCCCATTACTAAGTTGCTGGCTTGGCCGAATTTCCCATTACTAAGTTGCTGGCTTGGCCGAATCTCCCATTACTAAGTCGCTGGCTTGGCCGAATCTCCCATTACTAAGTCGCTGGCTTGACCGAATCTCCCATTACTAAGTCGCTGGCTTGGCCGAATCTCCCATTACTAAGTCGCTGGCTTGGCCGAATCTCCCATTACTAAGTCGCTTGCTTCGCCGAATCTCCCATTACTAAGTCGCTGTCTTGGCCGAATCTCCCATGCTCTTGGAGAGCACACAATATATGAAGAATTTGAAGATACCAAAGGGGTAATTAGAATCCGTAAATCGAAGAAAAGACAACACAGTGGCCAAAAGCAAAAGGACAAAGGACAAACAATGATCTACAAAACACTCCACATCAAACTAAAGATCGAGAAAGATGAACCCCACTAAAAATCAGGATTGACCTCATATGCCCCAGAAAGGTAAATAGTTCCTGCTCCACTAATGGCATTCATCGTGTTGCTCCAGTTACGGTGATAAATCATGAATGAGTTAAGGACCAGGAAGTACTTACGACAAATGGAACATATTCGTAGTCATTTGTGACATGGGTATTCCGTAACGGTTAACCAAGACATAGTGGTGACCGTGAAACCTTCGAAGTAATGACTTCAAGTTAACCAATATGAACCCCTGGTTCAGTAGCGTCCTTATCAGCATCAACTCTCTATCAAAGAAAAGAAGATAGGAACGACAGGCTCTGGAATATCGGATCAACAGAGAGATATATATTCCATATACAACAATAGCTAGATGTATGCCTTGTTTGTAATATACTAACTTGAACTTGATTCAGCACTGTTCTGACTATAATAGACTGATTAAATAATATGACACAGGCATGGAACTAATGCCTGTCGTAATTATTGACTTTTTTTTTAGAATATAGCAATAGAAAATATACAAAACATATTCCATAGAGAAGAACCATTTACGTTTCTGAGAATGTGCCAAAATAATTTGACGTTTATAAAATTTTGTAGACTATTATCCATTTTGAAAATGATGAATCGATTTTGACGCGAGATAAATGCAGGTTTGAAAAACTGTCTGGAATTTTTTTTTCATCAAATTTAAACAGAATTTTTGTCTATTTTCTCCATCAAATATTCATACGGTACGTCTATTCGTCATCAATTTATCCGGAATCTAATAAAATAGCTGGACAAAATCAGATTTATGTCCATACTTCCTGACACTTACGCAGTTGTTTTAAGTTTTAATAACGCATAACTTTAACAAATTGCATTTTTATATCTTTTGTCTGGTAGAAATCATAAAACTAGTCGTTTACTATAACGTGTAAATTGATTGTACAATTCCCTCACCATGGCGATTCTTAAACTACCATTAAAATCAAACTATTCTATTTTTTTTTATCTGACAAGCACTTTAAAAGGTAAATTGTTGCGTGTTGATTGTAAGTTAGAAAAGATTTAGATGAATATATCATTTAAGTTGTAAAAACGTTCTTTCGTACAATTAAAAATTGTTTATAGTGGCTGAAATGATTTACGCCATGCGGATTGATATGTTGTATGGGATCAATGGCTGTTTCTTCTGCAGGTAAAACATAACAAGCAATTCAAGAAGGAACTGGAGTTCGTCATAAACAAATATAAAAAAAAAAGAAAAGAAGGAAAATGTAGATGGTCAAATATGATCAGCTCGTTTCCGTTGTTGCACGGAATATATTCAAACAAGTATTGTGAGTGAAATATGACCTGGCTATTGTATTGTCCATCTAATCTGTATGTTGTCATTCATGTTTGTGATTGTGTGTGGTCTTTTTCAGCGGAAGCGAATATGTGCAAGGTTGTTGTTTTTTTTTTGTTTTTTTTTTTTATTGTTTGTTATATTTGTATTTCCGTTGGTGATGGAGATCCAATTATTGAGAGGGGAGTGTTGGGATCCAATTAACCGATCCTCCCCCGCCGCATTTTTGTGCATGTCCTAAGCCAGTACCTGAGGTTCAAACATGGTCTTTTGTTTTTTGAGAGGAATTTGCTGATCATCACGATTTAAACTTTTTTTTATAAATACATGATGCTGACAGAGATGATCAGCATCACCTAAAAATAGTTCATATTGATTTGTTGGTTGGTCACTTTCAACAATTTTCAGTTATATCGTAAAATATATAGTCAAGAATACAAAAAAAAAAAAATCCCTTTCAGCTAATTTAGAGTATATAGTCAAAGTACCCAGAGAAAACCACAGAGAGTAAGTAAGTATATTTGGTAAGCCATCAATCGAGATCACGTCGCTCTGAACTGTGCACCAACGTTATAAAGTGACAAGACTGAATAGCCTGTAACGATTGATCGCTTCAAACCACTATAGATCACTACGTCCCATTCTTAAAGATGAAAGCGAAGTAACCCAATACACGACGTAACCTAATTAGTTTATTTCAAACATCACTTGGAACAAACAATAAATATAATAAAAACGTGTTTAATAAAGGTTAAAATCGTATAAATTGACATCGACAAAAACTAAACAACAAAAATCCTCAGGGAGATATAAAAGATAAGGTTCCAGAGAGGAACATTAAAAAAAACTCCATCCCAGATGCTTCATTCTCATATCGGACAATCTTAATACAAACGTTATTTAACAACTTAAATGAGGATATATTGATTTAATTTAGTAGCATTCTGATTTTCTTGACGACCTTAAATTATATTTCAATTTTATTGCCGATTATCTTTATAATTATGTTTGGTTGTCAAGGGAACGGGTATGAGTAATGTCATTTTCACATGAAATTTTATAAACAAGCAGAGTCGATGGCTATTTTTGAATATTTTATCCACGGCGTTAGAAGGTCTGCACACAGATCACCGATGACCACAGCGATCGATTTTTTCAATTCTTCGTAAAATTCTACGGACAATTTCAAGTAAAAAGAAGCCATTTGTAGATATATATATACGTGGTATGATATCTAATTTAATACTTCATAGAATATCAATGACATCGTGTTCATTGTATGGACGTACTTTATAGAAGTCCAGATAATTTAATTTAGCAAAATATAAAATACATTATAACATACGTACGACATTTTAGTTCAAAGCAACGGACAGCGCTTTAAAGAACATTCTTTAACGTTAAAAATACCACTTGAAAACAACAGTAAAGTATCATCTTAGCATGTTTTATTGAATGTATGAACACTGTCGTAATTTCTTAATTGGTTAGCATAAACTGATGCTCCCTTTAACTTTCAAATAAAAAATATTTGAAAATACATTCAGTACGGATAGATTGTTCTTTTATTCGTGGGGACCACATCTTTGGTGTAATGATTAGAGTGCTCGCCTCGAGTACGATTCCCAATCGGGTCAAAACAAAGACTATAAAATCGATATGTGCTGCTTCTCCGCTAAGCACGTATCATTACGGAGTAAGAGCGAAAGCGGGTTTGTTTGGAATATGGATAATGTGCCCGATTGGAGCCACATGTCTATCCACTGACTGTTGTTTCAATGAGCTAGCACTATATAAATCCAGCTGTCCGTGATGGTCAAGTACAAATCGGACATCATCATCTTATGTTAATGCGGCGTCACCACAAAGATAATAAATAAATTGACACCAGTTTTCACAAAAAACTTACACTCAACAAGTAAGTTGATCCCCGTCATCTGTTGGTAGGCAAACGACAAGAAAAAGTGAATTCACAACAGATGGCACTGAAATAAGTTTAAAGATACAAAATGGGTAAGTAAAAGCCGCTAATAGAAGAACACAATATAATGATCAGGCTAAAAGAAATTGAGGATTGATTGAGGACCATAAATCCTTACAACCGGGGATGAACTCCGTTGTGAAAGAGGAAAAAGAAGGTAAGTGTGACTATACGACAAACAGAACATATCCGTGGTCATCTGTGACTACGACAAACAACATATCCGGGGTCATCTGTGACTACGACAAACAACATATCCGGGGTCATCTGTGACTACGACAAACAACATATCAGGGGTCATCTGTGACTACGACAAACAACATATCCGGGGTCATCTGTGACTACGACAAACAACATATCCGGGGTCATCTGTGACTACGACAAACGGAACATATCCGGGGTCATCTGTGACTACGACAAACGGAACATATCCCTAGTCATCTGTGACTACGACAACCCGAACATATATGCTACCATCTGTGATAAAGATGTAACTACGACAAATGGAACATATCCATGGTCATCTGTGATAAAGATGTGACTACGACAAACGGAACATATCCGTGGTCATCTGTGATAAAGATGTGACTACGACAAACGGAACATATCCGTGGTCATCTGTGATAAAGATGTGACTACGACAAACGGAACATATCCATGGTCATCTGTGATAAAGATGTGACTACGACAAACGGAACATATCCGTGGTCATCTGTGATAAAGATGTGACTACGACAAACGGAACATATCCCTGGTCATCTGTGACTACGACAAACGGAACATATCCCTGGTCATCTGTGACTACGACAAACGGAACATATCCCTGGTCATCTGTGACTACGACAACCCGAACATATATGTGACCATCTGTGATAAAGATGTAGCTACGACAAACGGAACATATCCTTGGTCATCTGTGATACAGATGTGACTACGACAAACGGAACATATCCGTGGTCATCTGTGATACAGAGATTCGTAACTGTTAACCAAGTTATAATGATGAAAAAAGCAGTATCAAAGTGTTAACTTTAACATAATCACTAGCAATCCTTGATGAGTAGCTTCCTGGTTAACAGCAATCCTCTATAAAGGAAATGTTGATAGGAACCACATGCTGTGGAACTATGTGTTACTTTAGGTATATATACTCCATATGCAGGTGCTGCTGGAACGATACTACATATTAATATAAATGGAAATATCACAACGGGAATATTGAAATCATCAGTTTTGTTGTAAAGTTTCGTTTTTTGCCGACACTCGCTGTCAATTTTCATATGTAGATCATGGCATGAAGCAGACCTAGAAGAATCTGTAGTACCCTTTATTTCTGTCAAGTTGCCCGTCCATCCTCTTCGTCCTCGTTAATACATTGTACTTCACATTTTGATCACTTCCTATTTTTTGGAGGAATGATCTTTGAAAGTACAAGTCAAAATGATCTGTAAGTTAGCACCAATGATGATCTGTAAGTTAGCACCCACGATGATCTGTAAGTTAGCACCAATGATGTATATGAGATCATCTACACGCAATCCTCATTTAATTTTGTTCCTGCAAAGCAAAAATAAAATGGCAGTCATGGACAATACTTGTCATAGAAACTAGAAATTTGCTTGAACCCAGAGAGTACTTGAATAACCAGATGAACTATTCATGTTCTGGTCTGTCTGTAGTTTTGTTTGTGAAATCATGCTTCTGATTGCTTGACCGTTGACTTACGGGTGTCACTAGTGGAACAGGAACTGCATACCCTTCCGGAGCACCGGAGTTAACCCCCGTTTTTGTGTGTGTGGAGTTTGATCTTTAGTTTTCTGTATAATGTTTTGTAGATCGTTGTTTGTTCTTTTGTCCTTTGTCTTTTTGGTCATTGTATTGTCTGTTCTTCGATTTACGGCTTCTGATTACCCCTTTGGTATTTTTAAACTTGACTTTTTCTTTCGTAAAGTAAGCATTATTTTAGTTATTTATATACTCATGAGGGGAATGAGTTTACAAAACAACAATAATACACAAGCCAACTAGAGAGAAGGCGGTGTCAGGTTATATTTCCAAAAGTTAAATGATATACAGTATCATGTTGCGCGAGACATCACCAACCACTCGTATCGGGCTGGCGCAAATGTTCTTTTATACACCGGAAATGTGTGACATTTCCCAGAATGCTGTGTAACTATATTTATTTACGTGCCGTCATGGACTTAAGGTATGGATTTATTTACATCCTACAGAGTCGGTGAACAACCCCTGTAAAAACAATGATCTGATGTTGTATTCGTTAAACATAAAAATAAATGTATATTGAACGTGTTCTTATATTAATTAGGAAGAAGCCTTATGCAGCCATGCAACAATATAAAAAAACTTTTTATTTGAACATGAAAAAATATCAATGTAATAACGAATTAATGGACAAATACACATTTATATGATCTTTCTGTATGTTTAATTAGTCGTTCACAGACAGTTAAACATCTTTATTATGATATACATGCACATTTGGCAGCTTGTATGTATGAATAAAATCGAATGTGTATTCCAATTGAACTCTATAATTAGCTAAAATGAAAAATGAGTTCAAAGTCATAAAGGTCGGAATAATTGAAGAAATTTGAACAGTCTTAAATCTTCAAAGGGTCTTATCTATTTGGAGAATCAGCTTGAAAGACGCAGGCCGGAACCAAATCAATATGTAAAGAGAAAAACTGGTGTCGGATATATAACTTTTGATTATGCTATTGGTCGACCTATTTAAAGTAAACAGAGTTTAAAAATCGAAAATTAATAAAAATCAGATTGAAGGTTTATGCCTTGTTTCACTTGATGACTGAATACTGGAATCGATAAAAAGAATAAAAGAGGTTGAATCAAAGGAAACCAATGAAATTGTGTGTTTTTTAAACATTGTTCAAAATTTGTTTATTTGTTGACTTTCATTGTAGATTTAGTTGTTGACTGTCTAATTTTGAAACAAAAATATGCACAAAGTAACAATTCGACATGAATTTCTTCAAGGTAAAACGTTCAAGGGAGAAATCTTTTAATATATTTCCCTAAGGGAACCTCTTAAATTGAAAATTAATGAAAATTATGGACTTGACGAACTATTGACAAAATTTGCAGTTATTGTCAGAATTAAAAAGTTATTAAAATTACAAGGATATCTCTTTCAGATTTATTTCCATAAGTGTTTAACGAGTGAATTAGTTTCTATTGATTATGTTTACGTCTGACAAGATGTTACATTTTAATTTTGAAGAATAACATTGCAAACAAATTGAAATTAAAAGTAAAACACAAACTGACATTGATTAAAGTTTTAGTTACTAAGACAGATACATGTAATCTATTGACAGATGACAAGATATAATACACATTTACATTTAAGAATAACGGGATAGCGACTCGAAATAGAATAGAAAAAGTCAATCCTTGAAAAGAGAAAAACCGTGATATGATTACGACTGTAAATAAATTGAAGGTACAAGCATCACGCACACGTCAACTACGGATGCTGGGAAGGGTCACACTAGTATTTGTTTGTTTTTTAAACTAATTTGCTGTATCAAGTTAGCCATCTGTTTTATAATATTTTATGAAAATGGCCATGGTAATCAAATCATTTCAGTGGGCATGCGTAATTGGTTAATTTTCAATAACTTTTATAAAATCCGATTAATTTCTGGCAACATTTGATAATTTTCACATAAGTCCCACCTACACATACTGCCAATCCGGAAAAATTAAGCCTAATCCGTTATAAGTTTTTCGGTTCGTATTTCTACTTCTTCACAGCCAGAAGAAATATTCTCAAGCCAAAAATGGCATTTGCTGATATTTCAGAGAAAAATTACAAAACTTTCTGTAAAAAAAACCAACCCATACTGTCTTTGGATGAGATGTTATCATGATTTGTCACCCTCGGCTTCGTCTCGATTTATAATATTTTCCTCGTGTGATGTTCTACAATAATATCCAAAACTAAAGTAGTATTAAAGATCATCATGGTCCCTTATTCTTGACTTCTGCAAAGTTTTTCTTCTGCCAAAATTAAAATAGATTTGTTGATTTGTAATGATTTTAGACTATTTTGTGATCGCGTGGATATGAAAAATTGTGCTGCAGTGTACCTACGGTGTTGGTTCAAATCCATCCGAAGGAAGAACAGAAATATAAAAGAAAAAATATCAGGTAAGACAAATTTGAAGATCAGAAGCAGCAAATCGGAAAAGGACATAAAATGCAATGGCTAAAAGAACAAGACAAAACCCTACAATGAACCGGGGTGGACGCAGGTGCTTCGGAAGGGTAAGTAGATTCTGTTCTACTTGTGGCGCCCGTCGTATTACTCTTTTTACGTATCATATTATAAGGCATGAATGAGGAAAGGACGGGATTGTGCAGAGTGGTCTTGGTGACCGACTGCAAGGCAAAACTTTCACACTTATCCTACCTCCGTCTGCTCTTTGTGGCGATCCTAACAGTCGTTTTAAAACATCGAACTAACAGTGTTTGCTTTGAACAATTTATATAAATATTATTTAATACAGACCAGTGTGCTTTCAGGATCCAGTTAGGTATGATTGTCCTTGCTTGAGGCGATTATTATTAAATAAATATACATGTATATAAATATATTACTGGTATACAAAACCCAGATGTTACTTTATAAACTTAATTCTTTCAAAAATTTTAAATCATATTTTCTAATGCAAACTGTTACTGGTTCAAGTAATATATCACAGCTGATACTGAAATGACATTCATAGTTATTGGAAATATAGTTTTAATAAGACCATAATCTGATTTGAATTATATGTACCGAAAAGTTTAATTTGATTTTTCATCAAACTTAAAAAGCATAGGATGTAAATTGTACTTTATATTACAAGAATGAGTAATGTCTTAGAAATTAAGTTATCGATAACTATAGGATATAAAGCTTAAGAATAAAAGAAAATTTGAAACATATTTTTACAATTTAATGAGTCATCAAAGAGATGAATAATATTATTTTATACAAAAAGAGACCAATTATGAAAGAAAAGATGGACGTTCCGATATTTGGTAGACATTTGCAACCCAAAGTTCGCATTCGACTTTAAAAAAATGAAAAGAAAGTTTAAACAGTGATGGTCAACAATTCAACCAACAGCAACAAAACAATCACCTATCACCTTCACTCAGTGAACACAAAAAACGACCACGATATCTGACGTTGAATATACAGGTCCTGGCCTGGGACAGGCACAAAATTGTGGCGGAGCTAAGCCGGTTAATGGAATCCCAACCCTTCCCTCTTGATAACTGCGTCTCCAACGACAACACATATATAATCAAACAATGAAAAAAAGCCAAGATTAATCCTGTGGACAATTTCAGGGGATGATTGTAGCTTTACTTGATAACTGAGCCAAACGTCAAGGATAATATATTTCTTACACAGTATTTTCTGAAATTTATTGCACCTAGATGGGGCTGTATAATATTTCATTCAGAAAAACATCTTATTTCACATTTAAAGCTAGGATTTCTTTTGATTATCGATGATTTAGAGTGTTACGTATTTCTCATAGTGCCATGATCTTTTGATGATGTTCGCGGTTGCATTGAAGTTAATCAAAACTGCATGAAATAATTCAAAGCCTGAAAGACTTTAAAAATGAAATATGCCTTTTGTAATACTTCAAAATCCTCAAAATAAATATCACTGGAACCAAACTAGGAGACAATTTGTCGTATGAGTTTTATATTTGAATAAATGTTAAATCAGAACCTTGAAATATTTGTCGTTTTGAACTTTCATGAATGTTAATTTCTTTTCGACGCCACAGTTACGATTTTCTTCATCCGATGTTTATTTCAATACTACATTACCGCGAAACGAAATTATTCGAATGTCAATAAAATTTTCTTTCTCTTCCATAATTTTCATCTGCATGGTCGAATTTCATCTTTTCTCTATAATATCAAATAATAATGAATTTGAATAAAAAGTGGTTGAGTTGATTAAGAATGCAAATTTAGAAATAAAATTGCTGATTTCGTCGACATTTAATTCCTTTTCGCCACGTCCAAAATCCTTCGAGATTAATTTTCATTACTTTTCATGAATATATAATTATCCATTTCCCCCTTTTGTCAGTAACTCTTAAAATTGGAGACTTATTGATTCCCAAATATCATGTATAGATGAAATTGTATAAACTAAATATGTATCTATATAATAAATTGATGTCTTCATAGTACTCTTTATCGTTATATCTAACCAGTTTCTAAATTACAACAATGCTTCAAGAGTTTTGTTTGGATATTACAAGAAAGAAAAACTAAACACTAAATCAAAAACAAACATAAAAAAACAAATAAACAAGCAAAAACATATCATACAAAAAGCCAAAAAAAAAAAAAAATACAAAAACTAAAGCATAAAAGTTAGCAAATCACAAAACAAAACAAAAGTTAATTCGAAACAAAACGAAACACATTGCCGAACATACATACTACAGGAAAAAATTGTAGCTATCTACTTTAGTGCACATGATGCTTTTCTGGAATAATCAGGTATGCTCAAAATTATAGTACTGGTATTTAAAAGTTAAATAATTTAAAATACAACAGATATAATGATCACATCAAACACGGGTCTCGCTTCAGTAAAGAATTCATTCTTTATAAAATAACATCCTTTTCATTTATTCACTTACATGTATATTATTTACATAGAAAACGATGTTCGGTTCGTCTCCCCCTCCCCCCTTTCCCCACTTGCTTGTAGGGGCTCAGGTCTTATTTAAGTTATTTGTGTTTATAGTGGTTTCCAACACATATTGTCTTGTGTCCTTTGTTTTGTTTGCCTTCGTCTTGTGTCCTTTGTTTTGTTTGCCTTCGTCTTGTGTCCTTTGTTTTGTTTGCCTTCGTCTTGTGTCCTTTGTTTTGTTTGTCTTCGTCTTGTGTCCTTTGTTTTGTTTGTCTTCGTCTTGTGTCCTTTGTTTTGTTTGCCTTCGTCTTGTGTCCTTTGTTTTGTTTGCCTTCGTCTTGTGTCCTTTGTTTTGTTTGCCTTCGTCTTGTGTACTTTGTTTTGTTTGCCTTCGTCTTGTGTGCCTTCGTCTTGTGTCCTTTGTTTTGTTTGCCTTCGTCTTGTGTCCTCTGTTTTGTTTGCCTTCGTCTTGTGTACTTTGTTTTGTTTGCCTTCGTCTTGTGTGCCTTCGTCTTGTGTCCTTTGTTTTGTTTGCCTTCGTCTTGTGTGCCTTCGTCTTGTGTCCTTTGTTTTGTTTTCCTT
>MJUT01064607.1:41606-54949 GCA_002080005.1 Gigantidas platifrons
ACATCAAGTTAGCAGTACTGCTGTTTCCTCGACGGTTAATTGATGGTTTCTTAACATCAAGTTAGCAGTACTGCTGTTTCCTCGACGGTTAATTGATGGTTTCTTAACATCAAGTTAGCAGTACTGCTGTTTCCTCGACGGTTAATTGATGGTTTCTTAACATCAAGTTAGCAGTACTGCTGTTTCCTGGACGGTTAATTGATGGCTGCTTAACATCAAGTTAGCAGTATTTCAACAATATTCATAACAAGAACAAGGTTAAAAACAATAAATCAATTCGGAAAAAATGGCTCTGCCACTGACTGGCATGACAGATGTTTTGACTAACACAACATAAAATGGTGATAATGGATCAGACATTTTTGGCCTTGCAGCAGGACATAAACTACCACTCCTACCAAGTATTGCTTATAAAGAGAGACCAAGTTGTCTTTTACGGCTAAGAAATATATTATTTTCTGAACACGGGGCGCTGAAATTATACCCTGTCCTTATAGTGGGTCACGTATTTGATTCGTCACACACAACCAGAGGACATCCCTTTCAGAGGGTTGTGCCCCGCACCAATAAGCACCCCTCATCGCCCCCATGGTTTCCTCAAATGCGATAGCAGTATACAACCCAGCTCACTGCGTTGGACTAATACTAAACCTTCAAAAAGAGGATATCGTCATGATAATATATGCTCAGATAAAAGTTGCTCTCTTCTGTGGCGTTAAACAACAATCAATATCTACATATTCAACGTCATGCCTTACTACCTTCCTACCATTTTCCTTCCCTGAGTAGATATTTGTTGTTTGTAACCCTTTATTGTACCAGGAGAAAACCTTTGCATAAAATATATAAATAAATAACACATAATATGTTTTGTTCTATTATACAAGGTCAATCACACATTTCTTAATCTCCACATTAATTAAACATTAAATTATATATACTGGACTAGAAGGGGAAGAATAAATTCGTGAGAAATGTTGGAATACATGTAAAAATACAATTAAATTGGCAGTTTTAATTACCATTACATGCAGAAAATTACGGTATTTCACTAATAATTTACGTATACCCTTAAATGTTGTTTCATATATACATTTGTATATATATGATTTATGTGAACTATTTTTACATTTGGTGTGGGAAAAATGACTTCTTTAATAGTACATAAATGTACATATTAATATTAAAACTTAATTAGAAGATTTCATGTCATTGTTTACAAACACATTGCTGGACATATGAACATCTTGTATTTTAATTGCCATTTGTTGTATTTTGATGGAAAACATTGGAGGAAAATAAACATTAATTTATGAATCGAGGTCAAACATGAAAAATAAATGAGCCAAAACAAAATATCTATTTTATTACATTTTTCTTTATTGTTAGACAATTAACAGCTTTGTAAATATGTCAGCGAATGACCATTAATTATAGCTCGATCAATCTTTAATACATGTATCTATATAAAAATTCTAAGCCTAGGAGATATTTAGATTTGTCATTTTTTATGGAAACGGTCATTCGTGACGTTAATTAATTATCAAAATTGTTAGTTGACCTTCGGTTTTTTTTCTTTATTACAAAATTATAATGGAAATGTCCACCTTAGCAACAAACAACAAAAGAAGAACCTTCAAATTTGTTATGAAATGTGTTTTGTCTCTCATTTTAACAAATAATGTCAAGTCATTTATCCATATTTTTTACATGTTAATGTCACACGTTTCCGTGTTGTTTTTGATAATCATCTTAAGAAAAAAAAAACATTATTTATTATATATGGCCAAGATTTTGTTGTTTAAAAAGTATAAATATACAAAATATAGGTAGGTAAACGACGAAAATGACATTGATATGAGTACTGTTATAACTGAATTGTGTAACATTTACAATTAGAATATAACTTATGATAACATCCTCTTACAGTAATCAATAATAACTATACGAATAATCAGATACATGTATTAAGAACATTTTTTCCCTCTCTAATTAATAATATGTTCTATCATCAATATTATAACAAATAGTATTAATTTAATCAAACGAAATGGTAATGTAAAATAAAAATAGAATTACACTGAAACGAATGAAGAAAATCTTTTTAAAAAGTACTATTTAACACCGAGACACATCTATAACATGGTAAAAAAATATAATGAAATATAATGAAATAAGTGTCCTTTAATTTGAATTAATAGACCTATAAAGAGGTAGAATATACACGTATACACTTTATAGAAAACGTTTGTACAGTATGTTTTCTTTTTTTTATTTCACAACCGCAGGTATGAAAAAAACCAGATTTTTTACACAATAAAAATAAATGACTGCAGTAGAAATCGAACACGCCATTTTTTTTTTTAAATCATACAAATAATTTAGTTGTTGCAAGCAAGCGAATACATTTGACTTCTTGTTCATGGCAAGAACACACACAAATGTTATACATATACTTGCTCGCACAATAATATACACCAAAAAGCTTAATAAAGGCCTGCTGCATCAGGTGTAGAAGCAGACACATTAGCAGGTTATTAGAGTGAACATTTACAAAGTGTAAATGGACTAATGAAAGTAAAACTAAACAGTGAAATAGGGTCAGGGCTAGAGAGTGTATAACGACACTTTCAACAATATTTCAGTTCTATCGCAGTTTCATTGGTGGATAAAACTGGGGTAACCGGAGAAAACCACCTACCTGTCGCAAGTAACTGGCAATCTTTTTACATAATGTTGCATCGAGTACACCTCATCTGATCGGGATTCCAACTCACAACGTTAGTAGTGATAGGCATTGATTGCATAGATAGTTATAAATTCAACTACGATACGATCACGACCCCCCCCCCGCGAAATAGGGCAAAACATTATGAAGCATGTTATTCACGGAGAATCAACATGTCTCTAAATTCTCATCCACCTCATTTTTTTTATGCCACTTTGTTTTATCCTATACCTCCTTATATATGGAGAACTTTAGAGGAATTCAAATTTGAATTAATAATGGTTTGATTTTATGGTGTGTAACGCCACTTTCAACAATGTTTCAGTTATATCGTTGCGGTCAGTTTTACTGGTGGAGGAAACCGGAGGACCCGGAGAAAACCACCGACTTGTCACAAGTCACTGACAAATTTTTATCACAGATGTGATTTATAATAACAGAGGGAATACACCAACGTTTTAGTCTCGTAAGTCTCGAACATGTCAATATTTACGAAAGGATCTGCTTGGTTAACTCTATCTACTCTTACATTTAACTGGAAGCTCTACTATTGTTCATTGTTTCATTTTTGTCTTCACGAGATGTAATATGACGTGAATAAACAAAAATAATCTGGAACATGTCACGTTTTAAATGATTAAACAACAAATCTTGTAGAGAAAGTGATGGCGCTAGGATGAGACTACGGCAAAATTTAGATTGTGACAGGAAAATAAGAGAGTTACCGGAACACCCTGCCTTGCTACGGGCCACAACCGACCACTACTAAGAGACATTTTCCTTATCGGCCCTGGTATCAGCCCGAGACTCCCATATCAAGATATGGGTCGAGGGCTGATACCAGGGACAATATGGAAAATTTCATGTCATAATCTATTTATCACATATTTTACATTGACTTTTTTCAAGCAATTGACTTTTATATTGCAGAAAAGATCTTTGAACTGACAAATTGCGAAAATAAATTCTTAAGAAAGTTGCCTTTGGTCAACTTACAAATATTTTTGCTTCGAGTTTTGTACAATGACGTTAGAATGTGTTTGCAATATCTACCCAAGACGTTGACATTTGAATGGAAATTCCTATTCAAGACGACGTATATATTTGAACTAATTATTCCATTTCAAGTTATTTAAACTTTATTCCAATATTTTGAACGTGTTAATTTGATTGAAAAACAATTTTATGCACCATCTTTCCTTGTACTTTGACATATTTTCTTTGAGACCACTGCGCAGCTACCGGAAGTTAAATTCGGGGGCAAATAATAATGTTTTAGGGCCAATACGGGTAATTGCCCTGAGGGAAACTAACCGACACTGACTTCTAGCTAACCCGTCCCGTATGATAAGCATCAGGGGATGTAACAGGCAGCAGATACATTAGTTCCTATATTAATATCCCGGGGTTTTCCTGCGGGGATCAGAACATACTTACGGGGCAATTAAACCACCTTCATACTTTAATTTGATGTTGGTTGGTTGGTTTTATGGTTCTTAACGCCATTTTTAACAATATTTCAGTTATATCGTGGCAGTCAGTTTTATTGGTGGAGTAAACCAGAGTACAAGGAGTAAACCACCGAACTATCGCAAGTCACTAACAAACTTTATCACATAATGTTGTATCGTAAATTTTTTTGAAAGTCGAATCTGAAAATAACAGTGATTCAGCAATTACTGTATTTCGTGTATACATTTGTATGTGAAAGCTTATATTAAACAAAACACAGTATATATAATTTAATTACTGCGTAATAAAAGGTATATAAATTAGCACCATCCGTGCAGAAGTTGGATGCAAAACAAACGTGTAGATCTATTCATCGTATTGCGAAGATTGCAACGTTTTACTTAAACAAATTACAATAAAATAATTGCATTAAGCTGTAAATGAAAAGCAGTGAATTATAATGGAATTCTACAGCATTAACCAACAACAAATTAATTGGTGTATTTTGTATACTTTATGACACTCCATTTTGTTTTGGTTTTTTTTTATACTAACACCAAAGGTCATTTTCCCGAAATGCAATCACTTTAATGTAAATTTATTTTCAGTCTTGGAATTACTGAAAAGACGGCCTCTCATCAAAATTAATTTATTGAATTTGTTCCTCATTTCTTCCCTTCCTTGATTGTCTGTGCTGACCAGACGTTGTTTAATTAACGGCACGAAAAAGATATATATTTTTGTATTTATTTTCCAGTTATTCTGGTCAGTTTGCAGCCATTGTGAGAATATGTTTGATGATATGATGTATAGACTATTGACATTAATCTCGTCTGTGTTTTTACTAGTTTTCCGTGATAAAATACTATTTTACAAGTTTACGTTACGTAAGATAAATTTATTAAACTTTGTTCTGTCTATTTAGTCACGCGGTTACTGTCTAACAAAACTGTTCAATCGTTTAAATTCATGTTTTTTTTGTACCAACTGAGACAGTGCTTAGTATGTTTCTAACTTTGCAGCGGAAAGTTTACTAAACCACAGTATTTTCAATGGAAATATTTCCAATAATCAATATCTTTGTTTATCTCTATAAGCTGCCGTAAATTTCCAACAATGCATGATTAAATTGACAAATTTACCTTCATTGTAATGAGTAAGACGAATGTGGGTGATATTTTATGTATTTAAAAAAAAAACTCAACAGTGTTGCTGAATGATTTCACTTTCTTACTCCGCGTGCGACTCCCATCGTGATATTCAAATAATAATGTCACTTCAGGTGAAATAAAGTTCAAGTTCTTGAAGATAATGTTTGCAAGACAAAAAACTGATACGCAGAATCATCACAGTCTGCTTTTACAATGACGTTAAAAATAACAGCACAGCAATGGTCCAAAACGTGCAATTTCAATACGAAGAATCAGGAACATTTTAGACGTCACTTCCGGAGATGATGCATCATGGACCTTCCTTACACGCCATACCAAAAACGTAGAGCATTCATTAGTTATAATAGCACTTAATCGGGTACCAGTCTACCAATAGTAAACAACTGCAATAAAAACGTAACCATAAACTTCAACGTTTCACTGGGGGCCCGGGTGGCTCAATGAGTTAGGTCGTTGGAGATCTAACAGCTCATACAAGCCTATCACCAATACGGCGTGGGTTCGCGCCCAGCTTTGTAAATTACAAAAAGGGTGCACTCGACTCGCAGCCGCAAGTGATAAAGTTTACCAGTTGCTTGCCCAGGGTCGGTGGTTCTCTCCGGCTTCCTCCACCACTAAAACTGGTCGCCATGATATAGCTGAAATATTGTTGAAAGTGGCGTTAAAGACCAAATTTTGTTTTTACGGTTTCAGCAAATTGTAAGCGCACTTTTGGTAACATTTAACAGGACGTCTATAATTATTAGAATAGTTGTTGGGAGCAATGACCTATTTATATCCGATGTCGAATCCATCAGGTCTACAATTCCATCATTAAATCACCTTAAAGTATGATTTTCAGAGATCTCGTTTAGGTTTCATTTTGATATAAAATAGATGTCATATTCTTTAACCTTCCGGTAAAATGTCTATATATAAATTGAAAAATTTCATTATTAAAATGAAACAAGGAATATTACTCGTGTTCAATATATATTGGAATAGACTTAATTAGTTCCCTCTTAGGCGGCCTTATGGTTGATCGTTGGTGGTCCATTGAGAGACTAACTCAATAAATTATTGACGCTAAAATGGATCTAACCGACAAATTAAACGTTCAATACATATTGTTTTATTTTTTATGGTACATTGGAAGAAATGTTTCTAGCTTATCAGAGTTCATACATTGTGAAATTTTGTTGATATAATCACTTCAAAATATATAAAATTGATTTCCAAAATAAATTGGCTGAATTTTGTTTTTTCACAGTAAAGCACGTGAGCTATGTTGAACTACTTAAAGTCATGTAGCTGCAGTTCAAATTTGAGCATATTTTGATTTTGAAAATATACAATTAAAGATATTCCTATTTTTAGTAACGACAGCCATCTTGAATGGAAGGCAGAGCTGTCGGAAACAGTTTTGAAAGGAGACCACCCAATGACCATCACTGTCAAATTTGGTTTAAATTGGTTCAACGGTTTCAGAGGAGAAGATCTAAACGTGATATTTGATTAAAATATGACTAATTTGCCTGATCGGTATAAATCAGTTGAACGAAAAATGTCACAGAAAAACCCTAAATATATAATATGCTTAATCGGTATAAAAGTGGCAGAACAAAAATTACAGAAAAACTCGAAAGATATGTTGTACTGCTCAATGAACTGCTTCAAGATAGTGGAAGTTAAAATTTGAGCTCATTTTGACTTATAAAGCAGCGATAGACAATAAAGAATTTATATTTTTAGTAACAGCCGCCATCTTGAATCTTGAAACAATTTTGAAAGGGGACCACACAGGGATCATACAAGCCAAGTTTGGTTGAACTTGGTTCGGTGGTGACAGAGGAGAATATTTGAATGTGGAAGTTTACGCCGATGCCAAGTGAAGGCAAAAGCTCACATGGTCTATGGTCATGTGAGCTAACAAAACCCAGGCCATTGAAACCCCCAAGTAGGGAAAATAAAAGATTGTGTATAATTATATAAATCATTAAATTGATACATACGATACTCAGAAGTCAAATAATCTGATACAGGAATGTCATTTGTTAGGTTTCATTCATCAGTGTTACATGTTTACAATGGAAAATATGGAAGAATATTCAGTTTATTATATATTCTCTACGTAAAATATAGTGTTTTATGTGTGCTTGTTTACTATCTATTGGGGATGTTTTATTTTTATTTTTCAGAGAAAATTTTCAACTTCATTTATTTGTTAATTTATCAGAAATAATTCGTCCATACAAAGAACAAACAATAATTAATGCACTGTCCAGTCAAATAATCTGGCTTAACTTGTCATTCGATATGAAATACAACTTAGACTTCCTTAACATAAGAAAATAAAATGAATATTTAAAGAAGTACAAATAATTTGTCTTAACTAGTGACTGAAAATGAAATAAAACTTAAATTTTCCTACACATAAGAATACAAAATGAAAATTTTAAGAAGTTCTGGTTTCTCCTTAAAGAAAAAGTTATTTCTCTCGGAGGACAAATAAATTGTTTTCTGTTTGGTTCAGTTTTTAATATATCATATTTAATGTTAACAACTGAATCCCTACCGCGATCATAAAAGTTACAAGAGCGAAAATATGACAAATAGAACGCACGAATATGTTTTTAAGATGACAGCTTAATTCACTGTTCAAATTTAAAATTGGAGATTAAAAATCTTTTTTTTAAACGTCACTCTTACTAGTACTTATTTCTCATATATATTTTTCTATATAAAGTATGATCATCGTATCAAAAAGATGATTACAAAGAAAAATCTACGGGAATATATAATAATGAATCGAGATAAGGGATTATTAAATCGAGATATAACGAATGATCAAATCGAGATAACGAATAATTTAACCCAGATAACGGATATCTAAATCGAGATAACGGATATAAAATGAAGCGTGCTCCTTTAAGGCTTCTGTTGAAATCAACTTACTGAAGCGTTGAAAAAGAAATATGTGAAATTAGTTTTTTTCTTCTTCAAGATTTCTATAAACATGAGGGATCGTCGTGGTAGGGTGGTAGTTGGATTCACAACTACCTGTGTAATCAGTGCCTATCACTACTAAAGTTATGAGTTCGAATCCCGTTCATGGCGAGGTGTACTCGATACAACATTATGTGATAAAGTTTGTCAGTGACTTGGGACAGGTCGTTGGTTTTCTCCGGGTACTCTGGTTTTCTCAACTAACCACCACGATATAACTGAAATATTGTTAAAAGTGGCGTTAAACACCATAAACCAAAGCAAACCATTGGTAATCTTGATCATCATACTATTTTGCATTATGAAAAACAAATTTAAACAGTAATCATCATTAAATCCACCAATATCAACAAAACGAACAATCACCTCTCGTCTTAACTGAACTCAAAAAGACCATGACATGTAACGTCCAGGCTTGGAACAGCAATTATTGTACATAGTCTTCACTTTTTAAATCGTGCTTGTAAATCGTTATTGTCTTTTCTTATCTTAATATTGTTGGGGTATAAAATAACGTTTGACTCGAGTTTTCTGCTCTACAACTTTGATTGCATTTCATACTACACGTTGAAGAATGTGTGGATTGCTTCAAACTGACCATGCAATCCTCTTATTAACATAAACTTAACCATAAAGTGGAAAGTAACGAAGTATAAACAGGATGATCGGTTGTGATACTATATATATAATCTAGCTTATAGTCACACACATAATCTTAAAACATTTTATGGACGAAAGAAACTACCACAGTGTTGTGATTACTATAGTAGAGGGCAAAAGTCACCATGACGTGATAATCTATATATAGAAAAGAAACACGTGGTAAAATAGAGAGAGAAAATGACAAACAATAATTATCGACAACAAACACAGAAAACTGACACGAACCCAATAAAATATCGGAGAACCAACTCATGTGCTCCGGAAGGGTATGATATTGTTGCTACTCAAAACGTAATGCCCGCTGTGTTACGTTAGTAAACGTCGTAAGGATATCAAAACAGTACAACAAGACTCGAGTCATCTGTGAGATAGGCACTGGTAGCGACTAGCCTATTCATTATGTCGACCGTAAAAATTACGATGTGAATCGTTTTTATTAAGATTATATAAACGACATAGGTGCTGCTAGAATATTACTACAAAAGAATGGAAAGTTTACATTGGGAAGTTTGTTGTAACATTTGGATCTCAATCGGTCCTCATCGTCAATTTCCATTTCTAGACCAAGGTATGAAGTGGTCATTAAAGTGTCTGTAGTATCTTTAATTCAGGATAGATACGATCCATATAAATCACCAAACCGCGTATTATTGAAAAATTGGACGTCATCTATAAAGTGAAAGCTGAGATTAAAGGATTGTGGTGATCATTTCTAATCTCTTTGAGTACAACATAATTAAATTCGTATCTCCCACTTGTTACCTTTTACTGATATTTGGCTGTGTGGGAGCTCTGATGGAACCACATTACGGGGCATATGCCAGTGACCCAATGTACCAGTCAATGAATATGGCGATTGCGACAATATGAACACGTTACTCAACTGCTTTGCATGCTACGAGTACAGTAATTCGTTTGGCCGAAAAACGTGTTTACCATATCATCAAATATTCATGGCATAATGTCAATAATATGTGAACCCACCGGCGCGATATAACTGAAATATTGTTGAAGTAGCGTTAAGTACCATAAATCTAAACCATATTATGTGAACCGTAATGGGGCTTCTGTGAACCGTAATGGGGCTTCGGTGAACCGTAATGGGGCATCTGTGAACCGTAATGGGGCTTCTGTGAACCGTAATGGGGCTTCTGTAGATCTCCAACGCCGCGAGAAATCAGTAAAGGAGAGCAAGTAAGAGATATGATTTTAATGAGATTGTCCGGAGTAGGCCCTATGCGAAGTCCACCTCATATAGGAGCACGTACAAAATGTATTATTACCATCTGTTCTATCAGCGGTAAAAAGTGGCTTCAGATTTACTGTGACACTGACTATTCCAGGGATGTTAATCAGATATGGATTCTGAAAAATTCAAAAGATCTATTAGAGTTCATACAATCAAGGTTCCTCTCCTCGTGCAATAACATTATACCATTTGATTTCTCTAATCATTACAGTTATTCCTCACTATTAGCTAAAAGACATATTGAAAGAATTAGCTCAATTTCATAAAAACGAATGGTCAACATAGCTACATATATCTTGTTTCATGAAGGGACACATCTTATACTAAGTATTGCCAAAAAAAAAACACATTCTGACTATAACAAACAATCTATGAAACTGACATCATCAAGAAGCTTCCGTTTTTGATTGACAACATATTTATTTCATTAGGTGTTTTTCAATAAGACAGTCGACATTGCTATGGATACCAAACTGTACTCTCCTTCTTGCTGATTTGTTCCTCTATTCATATGAAACAGACCTCATGCAAGGGTTTAAATTCACCGTTATGAATGCTTTACAGTCGTCACCATGATACCGTTACGAAATACAATAATTGTAGCGGTATCGTAGATGAGCACGGATATGTTCATGTACAGTCTTTCATGTTCACAATCACGTGGAACAGAAACCGCTTACCATTCTGAAGAATCTGAGTTCCGCGGTTGTTAATTTGCTTATGTATATATACTATGGTACCCATTATCCGGTTTAGCCCAGCCACAGTTATGTGTCTGTCCAAATTCAGTATGTGGATTCCCAATACCATATGTGGTGGTATTTTGTGTGGACATTGGTTTGAAGGTAGAGATGTTTACTTGTTTTGTTGATATTGATATAATTGTTGACCCTCTATTTGAACTTATTGTTCTGACAGTGTAGTATGCTTTGTTTTTAATTTTATTATTTCATAAAGAGATGCATCGTGGAATAAAACTAAATATTTGGTTCATAACTGAACGTTAGTAAAAGTACATCTATACCTGATTACGTGCATATTGTTTGTGAAAACTGTTTATAATATGTTTATTGATTACATCAATTGCATGTTGTTTATTATTAAAACATCAACAAAACAACAGTTTAATTATGTAATCTTATGATTTAAGATTTTATTATCTTAACCTTCAAGTTACTAGTATATCTTACCAAGAAAACATTGTAAATAAAATTCATTTTACTTTTTATTTTAAATTTATGATCAAAATAAAAAAGGAGATGAAAGCTGTATAATTTTTTGGACATCAAAGAATATAAAAATCTTATGAATATATTTGAAAGCTTGACGTTCGAACATGAATTGTGATGGTTTTTATTGTTTTATTGCTTGAGAAATTCAACAGATTTATTGCTAAAACAATATGCTATGAAATATATTTTATTGAAAGTAACGTTTTTTTCCGGTGGAATGCCAATAATTATCACTGGGGTCTTTTGACTGACAATCAATCAAATTTGAAATATAAATGTCTTGACTTTTTCCGACTGGTCACAAATTTTTTCGAAACGACCAATCTATCGTTCATAAATATATTATTTTTTATTACAAACCATTAAACCATCAAAATAAATCGATTTTGAATGTAAAAATCATCATATATAAATTTCTTGTCATTACTATATATTTCTTTATAGATCGATTAACGCTCGTTATTTTGAGGAAAGGTCAAGTTTTCTCCGTACAAAAAAAAAAACAAATACAACAATAAACATGTGTTTTGTCCTCTCCAAAATAAAGACACAATATAAAAATAACTAAAAGATTGTTTAATATTTAGATAATTATGATGAGTCAGAACTCGTACTTGTTGGTCAAAGTTCGTAGGGCAATGATATGGATTTATTGTTATAGACGACAACACATAAGATTTAAAAATATTGCTTTTTATTAAAATAGAATAAAAATAACAGTGACACGTGCATCTTCCCGTGGAATGCGTCAAATGTGTCGACAAAGTACTTTATGAAACAGGAACTTTGCATCGAGAAGGCGTGACATGTGTATCCTTCAATTTCCTCAAAATAATCGTCAGACATTTTGGTAACCAATTTCCAACGAATACGATTGTTCATTCTAGAATTTAGTGAGTTGATTTTTCAATAAACTCTACTTCTCTACTGTTAAATTGTTTGAATTCCAATAGGAATTAAGTGTGCTCCTGTCATTGATGATTTGTTTTTATATTTTGTGCTATGAAAAGTGTGAAGATACCGAAGACGTAATGAGACGTCATAAATCAAAGGACAGAACAATGGCCAAAAGAAAAGGGCAAACAATGATCTACAAAGCAATACACAGAAAACTAAAGATTGAATAACTCGAATCTCACTAAAAACTCGGGGTGAACTCATGTGCTCCGGGAAGTAAGCAGTCCATGCTCCACATGTGGCACCCGTCGTGTTCAGTCGTCATTGTTAGTGGTATGTTGGATTGACGACAGAATTCAGGACCATGATCTATACAATCTTGGAGGATTGAAGGTGAAATCTTATGTCATAATTAAATATTTTTAGGTAAAAGTAAGACTCACAAGATATTTGATTGGAATTATGAAATATGATTCTGGAACAACGGTTTCTATGTAAACAACAAACATTGCATTATTGCATATTCCTAAACCTGAAACTCATCCACTAAAACCGATGTTCAAAATTCTGTTAAAATGTCATTTTCATATATAACCAGAGAAAATATAACTTCGTTTTAATATAAAATGGAAAGGCCGTTAATCGGTACCGAATTTCATCTTCAAAAATGCATTAAACTGAAGTTCGTGTTGATATTTTAATAAAATATTTCAAAATGATTTTTATAATAGTCTTCACGTATCTCATTTTATGTCTTTTGTTTGTTTAATGAATATTAAAATCTCGATTTTTTTTTTTTTTTTTATAGATATGTGATTTTATATCAAGAGATTGATTTTTTAAAGTTCAAAATATATAGATATAACACATAATAAATATTATATTGTTCGAAAGATAAACAAGCTCGTTGTTTTCATATGGAATTTAAGGACCAAATCAAAAGTTGTTCTAAAATTTACATTGAA
>MJUT01064607.1:55043-76893 GCA_002080005.1 Gigantidas platifrons
AAAAAAAAACAAACTAGTAAAGTTAACGATGGGTTGTAATTTGAAGGAAAGAAATAAAGAATCGTTCAATAATTCAAATTATAGCTTAATGCAAAAATAGTTCATTATGCCAAATCCACCCATTTCAATATACTCATCCATCTTTGCTAGCCAAGGGATACATCATCTTCACTCTTCACAGTGTTAGCTGTTATTTCCTCATCACTGTCTGTATCCATTTTAACCATTCATCGTGTGGCCACAAAAAAAATCAACTAACACTGCTAAAGGTGAAGAGAAAAAGAGGCGGATCGTACCATACTCTTCGCCAGGGAAAATGCAATAGGGTTTACTTATACAAGTTCTCTGAGTTTGATTTAACAACATGACTTCATCACGATTCTACTGTCAAAAATTAATGAAAATCCTGCATCTAAATTTGTCGGACATTTGTTTGGTAAAAAAAACGACGTTTTCAAATTTTGGGAGCTGATACTTCGCCAACTCTTGTAAAACGATATATCAGTAATAATGTTATGTTAAAGTAATTCCTGGTTATATTTTCACTGAACAATCACAGGTCTACGTTTGTTTACACGACTTATTGGAAGTTCTCCGTTTCTCCAATACAGTTTTATCATTAAACTATTTGCTATCTTAGCCGTTGTTTTTCACAAAGACAAGAATGTGCAACAGAAAACCAAAACAGCAGTCAAGACCATGTAATAGGGTTACACATCAGACAAACGTTAATTACATGCACAAATGCAAATTCACTAGAAGCGATACATGTATATGATACAAATTGTTAGCGAGATGTACACAGTTTTCACGTGTCTGTATTTTCGGTTGTATGTTCCCAATGTCAATTACTTCTCTTGAATAAATCAAACTTAAACAAAGTCATCAGTACCCAATGCCATACATAGCGAAATATATATACAAACAGTGGTTCCTCTTACCCCAAACTATCTCTAAACTCACAAATGAAAAACATAATAATTCAAGAATGCAAAGGTGGAAAATGTCGAAGATTCAGATTACGGTTATGTAATATTGTAGTGATAGCAGAAAAAAACGTAAACCCCTTGGTATTGGAAATTCAAGTAGATCTAGATGTTTTTGAAATTTTGATGTGGAATTCCATACTCGTGACATGGAAATCAAAGAGAAAATCATGGATGACAAATGCTATCTTTACCGAGTGGGACAAGGACATCAATAGACAGATGCGTTAAAAATTTATATTTTTTTCTCTCTAGATAATGCAACTTCTCATAATCACAATTTGAAACTTAGTAATTTTGAATTCATTCAAGTTCCTGCCCCCCAAACACTGCAACCAAGCAGCAGCAATTAGACTTGGACGTTATCCGCGTACTTCAAGGTCATATTACCGTAAGCATACGATAGAACAATTGCTAAATCAGATTGACACTTATAAATCAACCTATGATCCTTCAAGAACATTAATGTTTCAAAGGCGATTCATTGGACTGGTACATCATGGAACGAAACGAAAACATCAACCATCGAATCGCGTTTTCGCAATGCATGATTTCTTATGAATGCCTTAATAAAGTCGAAACAGAAGACCCGGATGATGATATTCCTCTCAATGAACTCATCCAACATTTGCGATCGATGGCCTCATCCATTTGCGTAAAGATATAAAGGATGATTTTGACGACAATTTGACAAAGGAGTCTATATTCGATAATGAACGGGAATCGGGACTTGCTTCGAGAATTCACTCGAGATACCATTTCGTCGGAACCACTAGACAATGAAACTGATAGTGGAGATGAGATAAACACAGAAACTATCCCATTACCTAATTCAGAAATGAATTATGACGACGTTATGAAAATGTTGACAAACTTAATAGATTTTGCACTCTTTAGCAGATACCATTCGAGGAATTAATATCAGTGGCTGAGGACACTACTGTAAAAACAAATCTGGTATACGTCAGTCAACTATGTATGATGATATTCTAATGAAAACAAAGCTATAAACATAAAACCTGTCGTATTTATTTTGTTATTTTTCTGGAATAAATAAAAATATTTTTTTTTAAATATCTTCAGCTAATTGTACCACAGATACAGATAATTTCCATATCTCTTTAAAGTCCTCCTGGATCTTTGTCGTTTTCATGCTTACATCCGGTCAACTTCACATTTTCTGACAAACCTTTTAAACAGAACAATTTATATAGTTATACATGTGTTCGGTTTACACAGGTTTCATTCATGATAAATTATACACTTCAAATGTGTGCCTCCCATTTGTTTCCAATTGTCTTCTTTTATTTGGCACCGAGGAAGTATATATCAAAAGAATATAGCTTTAAAATAAATGTTGTGTCAGTATTGTTAAAATATAAGTAAAATGTTCTTGGCATCTCTTTTCCGACACATCTAGATATCTCTAGAACGCCAGCACCTCTTCAAACCACACTATTTTCTAGGACTTTTACACCTTCATCTATTATGGTACACTTTGAATATGCCTTCATCAATAATATTGCTGAAGGATATTCTGAAATAATGGCCTCTGCTATACCAGGACTAACATTTTTAAACTGAAGAAACTGTTGTTTCCAAAGTTGCAATAAACCATGGCCAGATTTATCTACTTCAACACATGTTGAACCATCTTCATGGAACGAGAATAGAGTTTAATCTATCTTTTTTGCTGGTTTTTCTGCTACTGCTTTGGTATATGTCTTTAACGGGTCTGTAATGTCTTCTGGTGTGTCCAGATGCTGAACCACACACTCTGTCAAAATTTGTGCTTTTTACAAGCCTCTTCTATACCTAGGTGAGATACTATAGTATTACTATTCTTCTTTTTCTTTGTCGTCAGAACTTTGACTTTTTGATAAAACAGGCTCCCTGATTCCAAGCTCCCATTTGTTTTTTTCCCTCTCCTTCCTGAGATAAAAAGTCTTCAAACTTTTTGCCTTTGTCATTGGTTGTTTTACTACCCCACAAGGGGTTATGTCCGTTTAAGTCGCCCATGACAATGAACGGGGTAGGTAACTGATCAGCTACATTTTTGAATTAAGCTAAACTAAATGATGAATTGGGTGGTATATATACCGAACACAAGGTTATAGTATTATCTGAAGAGAAGCGTACAGCAACAGCCTGCAGATCTGGGTCAAGATTAAAATAACTATGTAAAATGTTTTCTCTAACGAGGCTTGTTGAGCCGCCTGCATCTCATTCATTCTCATCTACATATATGCTGTACACGGAATAATTTTTCAGCGTTATATTATCACTTTTCTTAATGAGATTCTTGAAGACAAAATACGATTGGGAGAAAAGCTTGGACCAGTTATTTCAATAAAGTTAATTTTTAGACCTCGACAATTCTATTGGACGATTGGACCCATTATTTAAGACGAATGGGAGTTAAGTCTGGTGATTTCCGACGAGACCTATTCCAACGATCTCCTTCGGGAGATCTACTTAGAGATCACCGAGTGGAGGAGTGTGAATCGTCCATTGGCACGCCCCATACTGTCTCGTCATAATATTTATCTGAATGTCCTTATTTATTATGGAGCTGGACATGGTCCTTCATTATTTTTCCATGTCCCTGTAGTAGACCTCTTGAATATTGATTTTTTGAATGTTTATTTGTGACATTTGTATTTGTTGGGTTGAAAAAGTAGAAGAAATTGAAGATTTAACTTTTCTTATAAAGTGCTGACTATTTCTGAGTAACTGGATATTGTCTTTGATGGAGTAATGATGTTTTTCTTCTGTTTGTTAGTTAACCTGGTTGGCATGTCCGTGTCCTCCATTCGGGTGAACAATGTTTGTGTTTTAACTGAACTGAAAACACGATTGGCAACATTGGCGTATGATTTCTGCGTAAGTGAATCATTCGTTGCACAGACGAATCTGCGTGCTTCAATGTATGTAATGTTTTTCTCAGATTTTACTCTATATATCGGTATCTCTTTGTCTGTTTTGAAGAAATGACAGTCCTTGGAGGAAGCCATGTGAGACTTCCCACTATTACAACACGTTATTGCAAGCGAAGCCTTCATGATCTTCCTCTCCACACTTTAAACATTTTGGTTTTCCTTTACATTGGTTTTTACCCTGTCCGAATTATTGACACCGAAAACATCGTACTGGATTCGGGACATATAGACTTACTTTTACAATGTAGTCAGTATGCGAATGGATCGGTGTATAGTTGGAAAACTAAATGTCAGAAGAAAAATCTTTAGTTTTATTTCCTGTCCATTTCTTTTTTATACAAATCGTTGTACATGTGTAATACCCTGATATGCTAGTTCTGAGCAGATTTAATCATCGGTTAGTTCATCGAAATCATCGTCACTGTAACGAATGATTCCCCACACTGCTTTTGAGAGTTCGATGGGGAGAGGACTAAATTTCAATAGTATGGAATTGTCGAATAGATAGTAAGTTTATAGATTATTGTTCCCTATGTGTTTCAATAAATAAAGCACCAGATCTTAATTTTGTAACTTTATGTTTATCTCTCCATGACAGCTTTTCTTCTTCAAGTCTACTGCCATGTATAATAGCTCACCATCCTTGTCCCCGCACACCACGGAGTGCCAGCATGGGTGATACTTGAATTCTGAGGATCTCCGTCAGAAAGTATCAGGAATTCCAAGGATGGTATACCCGTACAGAAGAATTTATCAATGAACGTTAGTTTCGTATCAGGGCTGGTTCGCCAATGAAACAACCGTTCGAAATAGCAACTACTCGGTTGAGCCAGTAGCCACCGCCTTCTGTAATGATCCCTTGTATTGACTAATTGGAGAGAAAAAAAGTTTTATTTTTCTATTTTCTCCTTTTGTCTCTGCAAGATCTTCAACGAATTTAAGGCGCCACGCATAATGGCCCACCATCCTTTCCTATCCACAACGTCATACAGTTGAAGATATTCTTTTAGCGGAACAAACTATTTCATACTTATATATGCTCAACCAGCAATTATGTTTTAAATTTACTGTCGCAGTTCATACATTTTAATTATTGTCCAATTACGATCGTTTTACACTGAATATCATGATAGTCTATAGTCGTGTCCATATTTATATTGTTATTTTGTTGTAATGTTGGCCATGACGGTAGAAGATACCCTTTTACATACCACACACGTCAAATTAAAAGTTAGTACACCACGTTGCATCAGAAGAGATATATGTATATATTTCAAATTAAACTTCTTATTAATGATACATCAAACAACATTGTTTCAACAACTCATATCTAAAGATAAAACATTCAGATGAATACGTTTACCCGTGATTATCATAAAATGATCCTATTTCTCGATTAATAAGATGATGTCATCAATTAAAAAAATAAAATTTTGGTACTAGGAGACTTTTCCATTAAATTAAAACTGAAACTATGCTTATCTGACATCAAATAGAAAAGCTTCAAGTACACCCCCAACATTGATACGGTTAAAATCCCTATGCTCATCCAAAATACGAATCAGATAGCTGAGCTTTTTTTTTATCTGCTTTGTCTCTAAGATAACTATTTTGATAGAAATTAGACTAAGTAGTTATACTAAACTTTAATTGTATTTATTAAGGTCATCGATCGTGTCCAACACAAGTATAATCATAACGTTTTACCTTTTAACAGGCTTAAACGTATTTATTAATTAAAAAAAACATACTACAAAGTCTTTTTTATGTTCAATGATTTGAGGTGGGAGGTGGATGTTCGTTTTGAAGATATATGTATTTATCTAATTGTTGCCATCACTGTTTTAAATGTCTTTCCATAATACAATATACCACAGGTATAATTACATATATGTCTTACCATAATACAATATACCACAGGTATAATTACATATATGTCTTACCATAATACAATATACCACAGGTATAATTACATATAGTAAGAATCGGAAGCAAGATACTCCTTAAAACGAGTGTTGCATGTTTCAATTGTTTGGAGGACAGTGATAAGTAGCCCTTGACGTTCATGAGGAGTTCGCAAATAGGATGACATTGCTAGTGAACAGAAAAAGTTAAAAAGTGTATCCTTTGATATGTGAACAAAATCATTCATGAATACTGAAAAAAGGTGTATGGAATAAAGTACATCCTTTTTTACTCCCAAATTTCCGACCACACCAATAAGATTCAAAATCCCATAAGAGCAATTTATTTTGTACATTTTTATATAATTTCTATAATGAATCTCAAATATATTTCTTGTATTCCACTATTCTGTAAATTTGCAAAAATCCATCAGGCAAATGTGGACGTAGAATGAAGGAGGAATGTAGATACAAAACAAAGGAGGAGGGTCAACATCTACAATAAATGAGTTTATGAATTCAATAAAGTGGGTAAGACATGTATGCCGATTTGTCAGATAATAATGTCGACATATCAGACTTGTCAGATAATTATGTTGACAAGTCAGATATTTATGTCGACTTGCAGGTTCTGTATTTGGCAAACTGGCGTAAAGATATGACATATCGACATAATTATATGACATGGAGACATAATTACAAGTAGGAGATAGAAATATACATCTAAATACTTGTAAATCAATGATTTCATTCGATTTATTTTGGAATATATCTCACATACCTGCATTTTATGGGTACCAATGAAAATGACACAATGGAATATTTTGTTCATAGTTGCACAGCAGCGAGCAAACAACAGCACTTGAAAGGAACATGTAATAGAACAAAGAACAAAGAACATAGATTGTATTGCAATAAAGGAGATGCATTGGTTATTTTATGTACCAATATCTTTGACAAAAGGCGTAATAATCAATTTCAATCAAAATTTTATTTTTATCTTCAAGAACAAACAAAAAAAATGTAATCAAATTAATCTGGTGCAGTTGATTTTTTTTTTTAATTTAGCGTTAAAAAATCCAGTCAACTTTCAAATTTAAAGTCGTTTGACGCCAAGATGAGGCAGATTTATTCATGTCAGGAAACAGAAGCAATTAACGATGTTACACATTTGAAAATATTCATTAAGTTTGTATTCCTTTTTTATATGTTTATGAGCCTAGTACTTTCAATAAATTCATGAATTTTATCGAGGTTTTCAAAGTGCAAAAGGCAAATTACCCACAATAAAACTGTAAAATTATGGATTAAATTAATTAATTCTTCAAAGAATAAAACTATAAAGTTCGCTGCGGGTAATTACGAATTTCAATTTTAAATTGCTTCCATGACGGTTTTGATTAAACTCCATTGTGAATATGAATATTTTTTTGTTTTATGAGCATGCGACACATTTTGAATTCAATTCCACTCTTTATACATAAAACTGGCAGTCGACCAAATTGGACAGATTCAGAGAAAGAATAATTGCATAATTGGGACGTTTGCAGCAAATGACCTTTGTGTAATTAGAGCTAGAATTACGTCAACTTTGAAGGTATTTGTGAAAATAAGAATAATTGATGCCACACATTAACAGATAGAAATAATATAATCCTCTTTGTTTGGTCAAATGCTATTGATTTTGTCCGTATTAATGACTTTCCTGTTTTGAATTTTTATTTCAATGCGTCTGAGGGTCGAGAGGGGGTGTCTCATTTATATTGTTGAAATCTGTTAATATTTATAATTAAGGGGGAATTTTAAAATGAAT
Source organism: Gigantidas platifrons (assembly GCA_002080005.1). Lineage (NCBI taxonomy): Eukaryota > Metazoa > Mollusca > Bivalvia > Mytilida > Modiolidae > Gigantidas > Gigantidas platifrons. The sequence goes on from MJUT01064607.1 coordinate 62,686, forward strand.
ATATATAATTTTAAGATCTGAAATTATATACTCAAAAAGAAAAAAATACTCCAAGGTACATATCTTCTTCCCACTCCACGTCTGTTTTGTACATCATTAAAAAATAAATAAAAAAGACAGAAAAAAACACGAGGAAAACGCAGCTTAGGGACACAATAACCTCTTACAAGCCGTCTCTAGACGATCATTCAAGTCATTAATGATAGTAAATCAATTTTAATTTTAAATAGTCTTAAATGCTTTTAGCATCTTATTCTTAGGCTTAGATAGAGAAGTCATTTATTATCTATACTCACGATCAAATTATTGTACAGAGAATTTGGCCATCATAATTGCAGAATATATTTTTTATGAAGATTTAATTCAATTAAGTCCAAATTTTATCCTTATTATGGACCCCATTAACGATTCCGGCCTTCTACAAAATGAAATTAAAGGAGTGAATTTGTGATATAAATTGAATATTTAGTATCGTAAAACCCGGTCAGCTGCACATGTCCAAGAGTGGACTAGCTAACGGATTTATCGATTTTGAGCCAAGTCAATTTCACCGGTCAGTTGTAAATTTCCAGTAATCAGTTTCACTAATTTAACGAGATAGCTTTTCTTGACAAGCAGTGAAGAAACATCAATAATTCAAAAACGTCCATCTGTTTGGTCATCGTTATGCATACCAACTTTAATATATTCTTTTGGGAAATTGGTTCTGTCAAAAAGAAAACGAAATTATTGAGCTAATTTATAGATATAACACTACTTCTACCACCAAATGTCATTAAATGAAATAAAACAAACAACATCCTTTCTTGTAACTGTCAGATACAATAAACCGATCATAAAAAAAAAAATACAATAAAAAAAGAAGAAAAAAAAAACAAGAATAGTGATGCTCATCAGTTTGCGTCTTACACGTATTTTTTCTAAAACATAAAATGAAAAAAAAAATTAGACCAGAATGTCCGAACAGATACAAAATATTATACCAGACTGTCCGAACAGATACAAAATATTATACTAGACTGTCCCAACAGATACAAAATATTATACCAGACTGTCCGAACATGCAGATACATAATATTACCGGTATACCAGACTGTCCGAACAGATGCAAAATATTAAACCAGACTGTCCGAACAGATACAAAATATTATACTAGACTGTCCCAACAGATACAAAATATTATACCAGACTGTCCGAACATGCAGATACATAATATTACCGGTATACCAGACTGTCCGAACAGATGCAAAATATTATACCAGGCTGTCCGAACAGATACAAAATATTATACCAGACTGTCCGAACAGATACAAAATATTATACCAGACTGTCCAAAGAGATACAAAATATTATACCAGACTGTCCCAATAGATACAAAATATTATATCAGACTGTCCGAACAGATACAAAATATTATACCAGACTGTCCAAAGAGATACAAATATTATACCAGACTGTCCGAAGAGATACAAAATATTATACCAGACTGTCCGAAGAGATACAAAATATTATACCAGACTGTCCGAACAGATACAAAATATTATACCAGACTGTCCGAACAGATACAAAATATTATACCAGACTGTCCCAACAGATACAAAATATTATACCAGACTGTCCGAACAGATACAAAATATTATACCAGACTGTCCGAACAGATACAAAATATTATACCAGGCTGTCCGAACAGATACAAAATATTATACCAGGCTGTCCGAACAGATACAAAATAGTATACCAGACTGTCCGAACAGATACAAAATATTATACCAGAATGTCCGAATAGATACAAAATATTATACCAGACTGTCCGAACAAATACAAAATATTATACCAGACTGTCCGAACAGATACAAAATATTATACCAGACTGTCGGAACAGATACAAAATATTATACCAGACTGTCCGAACAAAATCTAATAGAAAAATCGTAGAAACAGTGGCATATCGATACCCCTAACACACATATAAATGACCGCTCACCTTTCAGGTCTTGGTACAGGCACTTCAATAAAAGTGACGGGGTTAAACTAGTATTATTGGACTCAAACATCACATCTGAACGAACTGGTGTGGTCATACTAGTGGTTTTTTCTTCATATGTGAGTAAAATGGCAACATATAGATGTATTTCCTACCCGAAGGGCGACAACTTCTGATAACTGTTGGATATTCTTTTTAAGAAAAGACACAATTTTAATTTTTTGTATAAACAAGGACTGTAATAATTAACTGTAATATTCAAATCATAAATACTTATTATATTCTATATTCATATAAAAGCAATTTCAAGCATTTACTTTTTTATCTCCCTATATTTACACTTTCAACAATGAGATTGAAGAAAAAGAGATGAGGCTAGTCTTGTTCATGCAAACAAATTGTCGAGATTGATATTGTTAAAATGATTGATGATTTGTTTGGCAAACAACATATATGTCATGTTCGATGTGCCAGTTTTCCCCAACACATTTCTGATATTGTGTTACTACACATAATTATATTTACCATTCAGTTATTATGGTCATATGAATACATGTAGAAGCCGTCGTAACCAGAATCATTACTGGTTGGTAAAAGACACATTTCTATGATTTCATATACCAATGAACTTCATTGTGATTGCGATACCGCATCGGTGGTGTAATGGTTATCGTGCGTGCCTCGAGTGTGATAGATCGTGGGTTCGAGTCCCGACCGGACCAAACTAAAAACTATAAAATTTGTATTTGCTGCTAACCACGCAGCATTAATGAGTACGAGCAAAAACTGGTTAGCTCGTAATCAGGTTAATGTGTCCAGAGTGGAGCGACATGTCTACCCACAGGCTGTTGTTTCAGTGAGTTAGCACAATAAAGACCCAACTAAGCGTGTTGGTTTACTAGAGAGCGGATATCATAACAATCATCTTATCGATATCTAACTTGTTCTCGTCATGGTATAGCATAACAAAAATGGCTCATTTGGCGTTAAACAACAACCAATCACTCACTATTATACTATTATACTATTATACATGTATATTGATTATTTGTATGCCCACCATGGGACATTTGATAAAACTGTATGCTAATAAAAAAATTGTTATTATTCAAAGAGTTCACACAGCAACAACAATTTTGTGAATACAAATTTCTGACCAATACATACCGGTAGGCATAATAGTATGTGGAATCGAATCTGTGCCGGTTTTCATTACAGTCCTAAGGGTGTGGAAGTTCCAGAGTTATCGTTCCAAGGGAGTGTAAGTTCCAGAGTTATTGTTCCTTAGTCTTAAGGGAGAGTTAGTTCCAGAGTTATCGTTCTTTACAGTCTTAAGGGAGTGTAAGTTCCACAGAGTTGTCGGTCCTTACAGTCTTAAGGGAGTGCAAGTTCCACAGAGTTATCGGTCCTAACAGTCTTAAGGGGGTGTAAGTTCCAGAGTTATCGTTTCTTACAGCTTTAAGGGAGTGTAAGTTCCACAGAGTTATCGTTCCTTAAAGTCGTAAGAGAGTGTAAGTTCCACAGAGTTATCGGTCCTTACAGTCTTAAGGGTGTGTAAAGTGCACAGAGTTATCGGTCCTTACAGTCTTAAGGGAGTGTAAGTTCCACAGAGTTATCGATCCTTAGTCTTAAGGGAGTGCAAGTTCCATAGAGTTATCGGTCCCAACAGTCTTAAGGGGGTGTAAGTTCCACATATTTATCAGTCCTTACAGTCTTAAGGGAATGCAAGGACCGATTACTTAACGGAAGAGATTGATCGTCACGTTGTAGTCACATTCGTCATAATTTGGTGCTAAATGGACTTTTATTATGTAGTTCCTCATAATCCTAACTCAATGTGACGTTACAATTGGTAAACATAGTATGATACCGATTTAAACATAGCAATGTAGTTTAATGGCTGCGGTAATTGATTATTCATAAATACAAACTGAGTTCACCCCCGGTTTTAGTGGGGTTTGTGTTAATCGAACTTTAATTTTATGTGTATGTTTTTTAGATCCTTGTTTGTCCTTTTATCCCTTTTCTTTTGGCCATTATGTGTTTTCTGTCCTTCGATTTACAGATTTTCTGATTACCCTTTTGGTATCTTCGAACTCTTACTATAAAACAATTGTAGATAGTGGTTTTAAATCGTATGGTATTAAAACACAAGTCATGATGGTGAGTGACTGATTGATCTTTAACGTCATATGAGCAATTAGAACAAGCTATATTTGGATGATGATGATGTCCGCTTTATACTAGATCAATATGCTTAGCTGAATGTTTTACTGCTAGTCTGCGGGTAGACATGTCACTCCACTCGAACACATTATTCTGATTCCGAGCCAACCTGTCTGTTTTAACTCCTTAATGTTGTGTGCTAAGTGGAGAAACAGCAAACATCAATTTCATATTCTTTGGTTTAACACGACCGGGGCTCGAACCCACAATTTACCATACTCTAACTATAGAGCTTGAAAGCAGCTAGTAAGTTTTGGATGCATTAGGCAATAGCTCCACCAATTCCTCATTCTAAAAGTAATCGATAAAGACACTAATATTTGTGGAATAAAACATCAATCTGTAATCAAAATAGATGTTTTGCTATCGATGCTGATAACGAAGCTGTTAATACATTTTTTTTATTAACAAACCTAGCAAAATTATACCAAAGGTGAATACAATCAAGATAAGACTGCCCAAGGCAAACGGTATATGTATAATCTTTATTCATCAAGTCATATACCTACGGTACAAAATACTGAAGAATTAATTCTGATGGTACATAAAATTTGCGATTTAGACTCTTAACATTGATCACAAAGTGATTATTAATTGTGGTTTAATGACAAGTGAACAACATCAGCTATATTAACAGAAGTAGTTTATAACAAGCCAGACATATATAGATAAACACCAGAAATAACTGAAGGGACAATAACGAATGGGCAATCCATGTACACAGGCAACATTGGATACAGGACACAAAACGAGGACAAACAAAACAAATCACACAACATAGAAAACTAGGAAGACAAGTTATACGAACCTCACCAAAACAAATCACATAACATAGAAAACAAGGAAGACAAGCTATACGAACCTCACCAAAACAAATCACATAACATAGAAAACAAGGAAGACAAGCTATACGAACCTCACCAAAACAAATCACATAACATAGAAAACAAGGAAGACAAGCAGTTCGGATCTCAACAAAACAAATCTAGGGTGAACGCATATGATGTTCGTTATTCTTATGTTTTTTTTGTAATTTGTTTATTTTTAAAGAAAAGCCGAGGCAGATACAAATACAGAAAAACACATATGATATGCATATTATGTTACTCAGTCAAGTTTGGTAAAAGTCTTGTCTGTGATATAGATTTGGATATATCGTAACATTCAACCAGTTTTTTTTTGTAGCGACGACTTGAACCTAGCAGGAACGCAATCATGTCGGTAAAGGTAGTGCTGGCATGGACATATGTTTGGTTGTTTTGATTGCCACAATGAAAACAAGAGATGATGAGCATATCATATGTCTGTTTTATGTTCCTTTAGAATTTCAACCAAAGATGAAGAACTGGAGCTACCATCACTTTACTGGATTCCTAAAAGTACACAATTGTCCTTTCAAACAGCGTTATATTGCTGGGTCTGCCAAATGCTTCATGAAACCTCTTTCCATATTATTAATATGTATTCTATCAGTGGTGGTCAAAACCGGGCTTCAGAGTTACCGTGGCACTAGCTCCCCGAGGGGTGGTGTGAATCAGATGTGGATTCTGAAGACCTCTAACGATCTGGCAGAGTACATACAATCTAGGTCCCTCTCCTCCTGCAATAGCATTAAAACATTTGACTTCTCTACCCTCTACACGACTATTCCTCACTCGAAGCTGTATGACAGATTAAGGAGGTTGGTCCAACTGTGTTTCATAAAATAGAATGGCCAATATAGATACAAATACCTTGTGCTAGGAAGGGACAGATCTTAGTTTACAAAAAAAAAACCAAAAAAAAAAACACTCTGAATCTACCAAAAAATTCTCTGAAACGGATATCATCAACATGCTCAAGTTTTTGATTGACAACATATTTGTTATGTTTGGTGTTTTTCAACAGATAGTCAACATATCCTTGGGTACAAACTGTGCGTCTCTTTTCGTCGACTTGTTCCTTTATTTGTACTAGGCAGACGTCATACAGGGGTTTCTCAAGAAAAAACGGAAATGAGCTAGCCTTTCACTAAATAATTTTAGGTTTGGTGATTTCGTTGATCTTGAGCTTGAAATAAAGGATACCACAGATGCAGATATGTCTGCTTCATACCTTGACATAAACCTCGAAATTGACAGTGAGGAGCGGTTAAGAACGAAACCTTACGACAAAAGAGATGATTTCAATTTTCCCATTGTGAACTTTCCATTTATATGTAGCAACATTCCAGCAGCACCTGCATCAGTTGATACAATATTCCAGAGCTTGCGGTTCCTTTCAGGATATCCTTGATAAAGGATTGCTGCTAACAAGGAAGCTACTGAACCAAGGGTTCCTCTTGTTTAAGTTGAAGTCATCACTTCGGAAGATTTTACCGTCGCCACCATGACCAGGAACTGCATACCCATCCACACCACATAAGTTCATCCCCTGGTTTTTAGTGGGGTTCGTTTTACTCGATCTGTAGTTTTATGTGTATGTTTTGTAGATCGTTGTTTGTCCTTTTGTACTTTTTTCTGTTTGTCATTGTGTTGTCTGTTCTTCGAAATACGGATTCTGATTACCCTTCGGTATCTTCAAACTCTTCTTGTTCCTTCATTTAGATTTGATTTTTGGTGTTTAACGCCACTTTCAGGAATATTTTAGCTATATCAAGGCTAACAGTTTTAGTGGTGGAAGAAACCGAAGTACCAGGAGAAAACCACCGACTATGGGCAAGGAACTGGTAAACTTTATCACTTGCGGCTGCGAGTCGAGTGCACCCTTTTTGTAATTAACAAAGCCGGGCACGAACCCACGCCGTATTGGTGATAGGCTTGTATGAGTTGTTATGTAATCCAACCACCTAACTCATTGAGCCAACCGGGCCCTACAACCACCTAACTCATTGAGCCACCCGGGCCCTACAACCACCTAACTCATTGAGCCAACCGGGCCCTACAACCACCTAACTCATTGAGCCAACCGGACCCTTTCCTTCATTTAGGATATGTAATAGTAGTGTAGAGTGTTGACAACGATTTGATAATACAAATGTATTACTAAATTTCAATAAAAACGTAGAAATATTATTTATTACGGCCAACGCGTATCAGAAATAACCTTCGTCAGGTACGCTCAAAATCAACAGATCGGAAAGCTAAATAATTTAAGTCTTTGGGAACAAGGAAATCAAAGGGCCTAAATAATATTCAAAAGATGATGATATGAGGTAAGAAAGAACTGATATGGTATTCTTATTTATAGTTAGTCTGAAACCGACCTCAGGCATAGGTGACCTGTTTAGGCCCTTTGTTTTTTCCTCAAAGCTTTAAATTATTTGGCTTTCCAATCTAAATAGTCGAAATAATGTATCTTGTGTATAAATACAATGCTAATGGAATCCTTTGTCAGCTGAAAATCTGCATATGCAGCATTTTCCCCTCAAAATGATTTACTCATTTTACAAGAAGGTCCAATGACAAACTACATAAAACATTTCATACATGGGTTTCCTAACCTTTTTGATCAGGTGACATCCTTAGGATACATCGTTGCAAAGAATGAACCACTTTCTCCGGTTTCTGCGATGCTACCCCTTCTGTAAAGGGCGTCAGGTGATTGTGATCTGTAAAAAGAGTGTCCCGTGTCTGGAGAATACCACACCTAAACTTGCGGCGGTAAGAAACGAACTTGTAAGTGAGTGAGTGATTGATGTTTAAGACAAATTGAGCATCTTTTCATCCAAATTATGTCGGCAACAAATTACATTTCTATGAGATTATCATTTTGACGAAGTCCGCTTTGAACTAGACCAACACGCTTAGTTGCATTTCTATATTGCTAGCTCACTGAAGCAACACTCCGCGGGTAGACATGTTGCTCCACTAGGACCCATTATCATGATTCCGAACCAACCAGTCTTTATTCTTACTCTTTAATGCTTAGCGGAGCAAATATCAATTTTTTAAAGTCTGGTTTGACCCGATGTTGCCAGTTTGTCTTGATGGGCCCTTCGGTTTTCTCTAACGTTTATTTGCTTAAATTTATTACATGACAACAAGAACTCTTCGATTTCAAAATTTTTTCAGAGTGGTAAAAGTTAGTTCCATTAGTCTTAGAACAGCAGAAAGGCGGAAGTGAATTACTCCAGTCATGTTTGAGCTAGTTTTTCTATTAGAATTACTGAACATTTATTAGATTATTGTTTAACATTCACATCAGCAATATTTCAGATATATGAAGGTCGAGTTTACCAACGATAAATGTGGCCGTCGTGCCTGCGATCGCATGGTAGATGCATTCACAGCTGTACCTATGCAATCAGTGTCTATCACAACAAAAGTAGTGAGCTGAACGGTTTTCTTCTGCGGATATTCCGCGTCCCTCCAACAACAATACTTACCACCATGATATAACTAAAATACTATTGAAAGTGGGGATAAATACACATAAACCAAGCCAACACGAACGATAACTCGTGATGTACTAGGATAGACAGGTATGAATGTTTTGATTGCCGAAAGTAAACATGGGGAAGGATAGGATCGTAAAGCACTGCCTGATAACGGGCCACATAATGTACCTCGTTAAGATGAGTTGTCACGCACAAACAAATGAGGGGTTGTGCCTTACAACGATGAACTATGTTATATCTCTATACTAGGGCCCGGGATTCCATTTCTCCTATGACATGTTTCCTGTTATAGTTGTTCCTTTGATTGGAAAATAAATGTTCAATTTTGATTTATAGGCTAGCTGACTATGTATCTCTAAAAGCATGAGTCTCAGACAGAATGCCACTTAAAATAGTTTTAATCCGTACGAAAGTAATACATAAGAATATAAATTCGTGGATCTGACAACTTGTATTACACATGTTATTACATAGGAAAAGGAAAACTATTCAATTTGAAAAAAAAAAACAACTGACACTAGACTTACCATAATCAGTGGTCCGTTCATGTGTGAGTTAGGAGTTATTTGACGTTTTATGTGGAATGTTCTTTGGAGTATCTCCCGTGTTTAGATAAATTTGTGTATCCCGCAGAACCAGCGACGGTCTTTTTGGAACAATACACTGTATCTCAGAAGCTAAGGTCTCATTTCTACAAGCCCAGCGTATTGAATCTCCAGCTTAAATCGACAAGAATACAGCGTGACATGCAGTTCATGGGCGAAGGGAGGCAATTCAATTTTTTTTCCTGATTCGATTGAATTTAGTAATTTATGTTTCATATATGAATTATCACGGTATATAATTATCAAAACTTGTTGGAACCAGATAGCAAGGAGCGTGGCATTCTCCAAACACAGTCTCAAGAACGAGGTGTGAACCTGTATATGATTTTGTTGCATGACCAGTGGACGCTCTTCTGAATGCGTTGAAACCACGAGTGTTAAAACCAGATCATCAAGCCCAAAATGTGTAAAAAAGTAGATATCTAATGTAGTGCACACGACTCATGTCTAGAATAGTGATAATCGGGGACGCTCATAGTCAACCTATTGGAAAGTCATATAATTAAAAAGTCTTTTGGACGAAATTATGGCTAGTTCGTATTCATGTACTACTATTTCGCTTAGTAGATCCAAATATATTTTTGTCTGTCCTTACCAGTATTTGTTGGATTCTGGGAAATGACGAATAAAAATAAAAACGTAGATGTTAAATTTAGTGCACGACGCGTTTTTGGAATAACCTTCATCATGAACAATGGAATGTCGACATATATAACTTAACTTTAATTGCTAAAACTTTTCACAACTAACGAGTCAGATTTATATCGAGTCATTACACTTTGAAGTAAACTTATCCTTTATTTGAGTGATTATGATCCAGTGACCAACATTGCATCATTAAAATGAAGAAAAAAAAATACCACATTATCAGAATAGTTCCAAAATCTAGGGTGGCTCAATGAGTTAGGTCGTTAGATCTAACAGCTCATACAAGCCTATCACCAATACAGCTTTGTAAATTACAAAAAGGGTGCACTCGACTCGCATCCGCAAGTGATAAAGTTTACCAGTTACTTGCCCAGGGTCGGTGGTTCTCTCCGGCTTCCTTATCCACTAAAACTGGTCGCCATGATATAGCTGAAATATTGGTGAAAGTGGCGTTAAACACCAAAATTCAAAAAAATTCCAATATCTAATAGAAAAATTGTAGAAAGAGAAAAAATTGATACCACCAATCACAGGGGCTTGAATCGCTTTCATAGAGGTCACGCGGCCAATATACTCCTATATACTAACAAGGGATGTAACCAACAACGTAGCCAAGCCACTACCAGTTCTTTTTCAGGCTTGAAAAAATATTAAACAATCACACATTCAAACAATCTTTGTTGTCATTCGCTAGCATATTGATTTATCTTTCCGAGGAGACACATTTTTTTTTACAACTTCTTCACTCTAGAAGTCAGAGCACCCCTGCAAACTTGAAAATTTGCTCGAAAATAGGCCACCAACGTTTTGCTATGGCACACAGTCAATGGTAAAACTCCAAGAGTATAGAGAACAATTGCGGACAATATCCGCATACATCCTGACTGTCGTAAATACCTATGAAAGCCTTCGACTCAACTATCACCAGAATAGTTCACATAGTGCAGACGAACAGCGGTAACTCACTTTTTCAGTCCGGTACGACCCCTTTCAAATCGTGGATGCCATTGATTACGAGTACACAACAGCAAATGAAATCTGTCATCTCATTGGTCGAGTAGAAAGCAATGTCAATGTCATTTATCGAGAAATCTATTTTTACATTCGTTGTACAATGCTGTCTGTTGACCAAGAAAAAACCCTCTCGCTAGCGATTTCAGACCACAACTTCGCTGTCCTCGGCCAGGCTGGGTCTGGAAAGACACATATAGTCAAAACAATTGGAGAGAGACTGAAAAGGGCAGGGAAACGTGTTGCCTTCACCTGCACAACTGGAATTACGTGTTGCAACTATGTGGTAAGCTATTTTGTCGTTTCGCGGGAAAATGACATCCATATGCCCTGCTTATGATATGAGTGATATAAGTTTATTAATTCACCAATCAAGGGCCCACAGGGGGCATATACAATATGAGCATTTATTACAATTGTTTTATAACATAAAAAAAAGAAAAAAGAAAAAAAAAGAAAAAAGCCCAGCACTAATGAATTTATGAATTTACTATTTCATTTATTTACATGTCAGCAATCAGCATTTGTGACACAATTAGACATACTGCCACTTTGATTTCTTTTTTGGGGAAAATGCAAGAGTAATTTGTATTTTTAATCTATTTATTTAAATTAATTTATTTATCATATATATATTTATATATATCATAAAGTCTTGTGTATCAGTGTATGGAATATTTACTTCTAGTTTAGTTATGCCTATTATGTACAGAATACCCAAGTGTGCATTATGAAGATTTCTCTTTGGTTTAAACGGTATTTATTGAGTAAATTACATATACATATAATATATACAAACATTAAATGTGATGATTGGGCAACAAGTAAAAACTTATGTGACGCCTTCTCCTCAAATTTCAGTGGCGGATTCAGGGTGAGGCTGAGGAGTCCCTCCCGACAGGTAGTTACAATTTTTAAAATTGCAATCATTCTGGATCTGCCGCTGAGTTGTATTATAATATAACCTGCAGGAAATACATTTCCACGAAATTTGCTACTTTACCTGTTGGTTTATGAATATATGCATGTACAGGGTCTATATATAAGATTTTTTTTGGGGGAAAGGGGGTATATGAAATATTGATGCAGTAAATATTAAGTACCACTTTAATTTTTCTTACTTTTTTTTTTTTTTTACCAAATTGCAAAGCAAAACTAGTCTATGAAATTGTGATGTGTCACAGTCTATCCACATGCCTGCGTCAACAATATTATTTACATGTAGGTCTATTGTGGAAAGTATTGAAGAGTTATTCCTTCAAACTTCACATAAAGATAGGTATTGATATGCACTACTGAATTAGACCTTAGTTTGCAACCTTGACCTAAGTATTTTTCCATTTTAAACTTTCAAAAGTCAAATGCCTATTTAATTTCATGTCAATTGTGGAAGGACTGTAAGCGGTATCCCTTACAGACTTACCATGTAGATAGGCATTGATAAGCACAACTTAATGGTTGGTTTGTGTTCTCCCACGGTGAAATGCCTGCTTGAGTTCAGGTCAGTTGTAGAAAGGCTGAGAGGTATTCCTTTAAAACTTCACATATATATGTAGATGGGCATTTATGAGCACCATTAAATGGGATCTTGGTTTGTTACCTTGATATTGTCTACATGTAGCTTTGCTATCCAGCCATACTCCCTTCAGCAGTTTCTTATTTCTTGTAGAATGTTGTTACAATCCATCCCTTCTGTGGTATCAAGGATGGGAGATTTACAATGACATAGCTAAATCATCTCATAGACTTTGATGAAGGATATGAAAAAATTAGAGAACAGATAAGATAATATACTTTTATTGACCAATTATGGGCCCACGAGGGGCTTGAATATTCACATATCCCCGTATGACAATAAGCCGGTCAGTCATTGGATAATGTTTGATTATTTTTTTTCATGTTTGAAAAGTAAACATTTTTTTCTTTTTAATTATGTTCCTCATCTATTCTTGCTCACATGTGTAAAGTTCCATGGAAAAAAGATCGATAATAAAAACACACTGACCCATATTTGTTGTGTATGGTTTTCCCAAATGGCGTCCTATTACGTCACATTAGGCCGGTCAAAGGTCAATAAAGCACATGGTTTTGTCTTAGGCTAACCAAACTTAAAAAGTAAACCGGATTTAGAAAGTACAGTATTTTAGCTTTTTCAGTGTAATTGTTTTGTCTGAAAAATGTCGAAAGATGTTTTCTTTTAAATAGTTTGAAATTGAAGTATTAAAAATTAATTATTTGATGCAAATATTAAACTTGCCTACCCATAAATGGCATATAAAATAATGTACATTTGTATTTAATCCAATGAATTTGGTGTTTTTGCTTGTCAATACAATCTATTAGACTGACTACATTCTGCCGTATTTTTGGAAAACAATTAATAACTGATTTCAATTTATTTTAATCACATTTAATATCACTCACTTACAATGAACACACACACAAATGGTGGAATCTGAAAGATCAATCATCATATTTTCAAAGTATTTTAAAATACAATTTGCTTGGCCTACATTCCACAAACGGTCATGAATTGTGATGACGATTATGTCAACAAACCGGAAAGTTAAAAATGCTCGGTGAATACCATCGCTTAAAATATATTTCACAGGCAGAATGACCAGGTAAAAAAGACATTAGTAAAAAGGAGTTTTTTTACTTGTCTGAAATTTGGTCAATTCAATGTTACCTGTTTTGATCGCATTTTATAATCTTCAAGTTTTAAAAACCTGCTTCGGCGTCTTATATACGTTATAAATATACAGTATGACGTCATTGGCCTCGTGCTGCGCGAGAATGGTAAATCAAAACAAGTGACCGTCTTTATTGCATGACCGAGCAGATGTCACGACACGATATAATTAATTAAAACATAACATATGTTTAACAAAGACAAAGATACAATAACATATACTTATAACATGTCATTTATATGTTCAGTGTGGTTGATATGTTTTAATACATCCAGCTATGAAGTCAGATATTGGAAGGGCAAGTCAAAGGTCAATGTGTGATGAAGCAGGTGGAGCAACAAGAGCAAAGGTCAGATATTTAGCTGGGTATGTGCTTAGTAGACTCAAGAACAGAGTCGATGCAAATCTCTATAGAAAAGACAAAAACAAAAAATACAAACAGTACAAGAAGAATTGAGAAACTGACGCTTCTACAGCAGGCAATAACATCACAGCACTCCATTGCAATGGAAACAGGACATTGACAGTATCAAAGAAATAGAGAGAAAACAGAATTTGCACAATGGACTCATCAATATAAATGACAGTGTATACAGATTCTGTCTCATGTTGTGTAATCGGAGCACAGGTACGTGTGGACAGGACCCTATTTTTTTTTTTTTT
>MJUT01064607.1:77600-98485 GCA_002080005.1 Gigantidas platifrons
AAAAAAAAAAAAAGGGGGGGGCGACATAGGGTCCTGTCCACACGTACCTGTGATCGGAGTGTACAGCTTCACAATGAAATTCTTTAAATTCGAAAAGAATTTACACTTATATATTGTATCTGTATTGGTGGAGGAAGAACAATTATGGGGACATTGGACATCAGCATTTGGTGGTAAATAAATTGAATTGTCAAAGTTGTTGTTCAAACAGTTCATAGAAATATTTGTCCGAGTGTTATCAAAGCAATTTATCCATGACATAAAGGAGCTGTGGGAGAAAACCAAGAAAGATGCCCGTCGAAAGGAAATCCTAAAGAAGAAGGAGAATAAATGTATTCCAGAATACAATGCCATTGACTCTGATACATCGGAAGGTAAAGTCATGTCAAAACGGACCCTCAAAACAGCTGCCACGAAGAACCCTGCAGGATTTGAGAAATACACTATCAGTGAAATACGGGAAATTGCTTCTAGCATGTATGGACTAAAACTTCTGGTGAAATGTCAGAAAAAACGACTTACGGAACTCTTTCTTGAAAAGGTACTATCCTTCACAGAGACGACAGCAAGTCAGGATAAACCGGTACAAGAGAAAAGTGCAACAACAGAGACACAGAGTGTATCAAAGAAAGCAAAAGTAAGCTATCCATGTGGACATTGCAAGAAAGAGTGTATCACAAACTGTGTATGCTGTGACAAGTGTGATACATGGTTTCATGGTCAGTGCTTGCATATTACAGAGTTGGATAATCTCCCTGACGAATGGTATTGTCCTCAGTGTCTATAAATATTCAACTGTTGTGGATTACAAGCGCAATCTAGATATGCATAAGATCAGATTTAAGGAGGAGTGTATGACTATTGTTTATCAGTCATGCCTACTGTAAATACATCACTTACAGTATATTACATGGAATGGAACAACCAAGAACTTGCATGTATTTTCTAAACAAGTGCAGCATATAAAGTAAACAAACTGCTCCTCCTTCAGCCTATAGTGTATTAAAACTGACTACATCAAATTTACAATGTTTTGAGTATCGGTATGCATGGTGTGACCAAGAGAACTCTTTATAGACTCAGTAGTGTATATGATAAATGTGCATCATCTGTCAGTGTTTGTCATAGACTGAAGAAAAATGCAAAGATTTCAAGATAAGATAAGCAATATAATTCTGCAATTAAATGTTATTTTATTTGTATGTTCTTTGATTGTTAGACAAGATGTGTAAGTGTGCATGGTCAAACTTAAAAAAAATGTAGCTATAACTGGGCCACATTATAGGTTCCCAAGTATTATTATCAGTTGTGTAGAAAATTATATATATAGTAAACCTCAAAGGTCCTTATTTGCAAACAGTAACAACTTCAGGGTCAGCACAAACTCATAGGATTGGTTTGGTGATAGCAAATGCTGCACACATACTTTCAGGGCCTCATTGTCTTTTGGTTGGTTTTAATAAGTTAATTGTATTACTAATCATGTTTTCAAGTTTATTAACAAACAAACAAATGCTTTATTGTCAATCAAGACGCCCACATTGAGCAGAATAATCAATAAAAATCACAGTATACAATTGATTCATATAATATTTTTTTGTTTCATTGGATAGGACAATACAAACAAAATTAAAATTAAAATCACATTTAGTCAGAAAAATAGTTCTAATGGTTGTATTTTAGTTTTACCAAGCACAGAGACCCATTCAATCCACAATTTAATTAAGGCAGAGTTCTAGTAGTACTATAAAAATTAGTAGCAGCATGATGCATAAAAACAGTTATTTAATAATTTACTAAGTATTATTATCCCTAATTAGTGGGTATTACAGCTTAAAATATCATTTCTCTTATTAGATAATTTTGTTAATAAAGCATATAACTGATTATAAATATAGTGATCATCTGCTGAAAGAAGCCAGACAAATTACAACTGTCAACAGTATAGCCAGGATGGGATACAAACCAGTATCCTTATAATCACCCTGTTCAACTGCAGTATATATCCATGAATGTTTGGGGTTGGGGGTTGGAGCAGCTCCCTGGGATTTCAAACATCTTTCATATTGGTACAATTTTAGAGTCATTTCCACATTGTCCATTATCCTTAAACTTTCACTTTTTACCTCAAGTCTGATCCGAATTCCATAAAAATTTCTCGAGTTATGGATGGACTACCTTACATTTGTAAGTACTCAAGCATTAGTGAAAAGTGGCGAGGGGGGTTCAGTTGTTGAAACCTGTCATAAATACTTGCAACCCATATTAACACTCCCCCTAAATCCGCTTATGCTGAGTACTATTATATGTCACTAGTATATTATACGATATAGCAAAAATTCTGGTTGGAATTTGAAACACTTTTTTTTCTTGAAAACAAATGATGGATCTACCCATTGTTTTCTACCATAAATTCACAGGTCATACCAATTAACTGTGTTGAAGCTCATGATTATTACTTCTTCTTGGCCAGGACAAAAGGAATCGATAATTCAACGCTGATCACGTTCGTTTTCAAATTTGAAATCGCCGCCTTGATAGTGAGTGTTGAGTTAGCCAGCCCACATTCTGATAACGCTTGAAATAATTATATGCTTTAAAAAAAATTTCAGTGAGAATTACGTTTAGAAGTGATTTTATATGATTATAATATATAAACATTTACAATATTCTTTTATATGTTACGAATAAGTAAAATACTTACCGTGTCGTGAGAAATGTTAACCAATTAGATGACAGATTTCATTTGCTGCTGTGTACTCGTAAACAATGGCATCCACGATTTGAAAGGGGTCGTACCGGACTGAAACACGTGAGTTACCGCTGTTCGTCTGCACTATGTGAACTGTTCTGGTGATAGTTGAGTCGAAGGCGTTCATAGGTATCACGACAGTGCTCTATACTATTAGAGTTTTACCGTTGACTGTGTGCCATAGCAAAACATTGGTGGCCTATTTTCGAGCAAAGTTTCAAGTTTGTAGGGGTGCTCTGACTTCTAGAGTGTAGCAGTTGTGAAAAATTATGTCTCGTCGGATAGATAAATCAATATGCTAGCGAATGACAACAAAGATTGTTTGAATGTGTGATTTTTAAATATTATTTTCAAGCCTGAAACAGAACTGGTAGTGGCTTGGCTACGTTGGTCGTTACATCCCTTGTTAGTATATAGGCCGCGTGACCTCTATGACAGCGATTCAAGCCCATGTGCCACCAATATACAAATACACAACCGCTAACTTTCCTGGCTTGGTACCGTTGTCATACAGTAAACCTTCTCCCATAGTAGATTAACCTCCCTGAAGATTTACTATATAGTAAACCTTCCCCCATGGGGGAACGTTTACTATATAGTATTTATTCCGCATAGTACACCTTCCTACTTACTCAAATGCTGCAAAATTGCTCCGTACATTTTTTTTTACCTTTTCATCATAACCGGATATAATTAATGGTATATAACAATTAAAATTAACACGATTAAGGTGCTAAATTCCGAATCAATAGTAATTATCCGGATTAAGGGGGAACATTTACTATATAGCAAAATATCCAGGGGGGTGATTGCCTATGGATGGGGGAATGTTTGCTATATAGTAAATTTCCCCCCGGGGGAATATTTACTATATAGCAAATATTCCGAGGGGAATGTTTACTATATAGTAAACATTCCGGGGGAAGGTTTGCTATGCGAAAGGTTTACTATACGACACCGGCACTTCAATAAATGTTTTTTTCGCCTGGAGTAAAATGCCAACCCTCACTTATAGCCAGGGAAAAACGTTATTAAGAACGCAATAATCTTCAACATTATACATAACATATTATTCAATCAATGACTTTTTGATAAGGTTGACACGATGATTTATCAACTCAGAAGAAGTGATAATTACCGAGGATCATCTCTGTAACTACTGGGCCAATGGGAACCAAACTTTGCAGGAATAATGTTGAGGGGTCCTCTGAAAGTGCATGTGCAAAGGATTTGTAACTTGGTACAAATGTAATCTCGTTGAGATTAGGATTCCGAAGAAATTGTTCTCTGTATCTTCATCCTAATCTCGTTTCAAGTCATATCAAAGGTATTCTGGAAATTTTAAATTTGACCCCGGTGTATTCCGATGGATATTTTGGCATAGACGGATTGTGTCAGATTAAGTGCAGGTAAGATTTCATATATAGACATATTTTCTAGTTCAAATCTGCAAAAATATTGATATTTCCTTACCTTTTACAGTGCATATCCGACAAAATAATCCAAACTTCACGTTGAATGGTCCGCCATTTTACTGAACTCTAGAACTACACCACGTGATCAAAAATCGTGACGTATTTTGCTATAATACGATTTATTCAACTTAAAAAGAATAAATCTGGTTATATTGGGGTCAGATTTATTTAATTACATTTAGAGTTATCCCGCTTTGAACCGGTACATTGAAAGTCGGGAGAGTTATTGAAAATTAAGTCACGTGATGAATTTGTGACGTAAATTTGAGCGTCCTTTCTGTTGAAATATTTGAAGAGGAAAGTCGCAGGCAATTTTGGTCTGATACATTTGGAGTAAATTTTAGCATCGGTTAAATACACCTCATTTGATAAAGTTTTAAACACCATATGCGAATCAGGACCTAAATCTCTAATGGGACGCATGGACATTTCGTCTTCTTATTATAAACCCAAGTGATTTTGAGTTATTTGGTTTTAAATTCAGGAATCTTTTCTTTTTTGATAAATGTCTCCCTTTGGGATGTTCAGTATCATGTTGTCTATTTGAAAAATTTGCCAATTTTCTAGAATGGATTGTACGTGAACGTTCACATTCAAACTCAACAGAGCATTATCTTGATGATTTCTTTTTTGTTGGAAAGAGTTGTTCAAATATATGTTTTGAATTAATGTCAACCTTTCATGAAACTTGTGTTGAACTTGGTGTTCCATTAGCTGACGAAAAAACCATTGGTCCTGATACTGTAATAATATTTCTCGGCCTAGAAATCGACACCAATTTGATGGTGATTAGAATTCCCAAAGAAAAATTGGAGGAAGCTAAAGACAAACTTAATCCTGTTTTGACTCTTAAAAAAGTCACCCTTAAAATATTACAATCATTAATTGGTCTTTCACAGCTCTGTGCAAAAGGGCTTTACCAATGGCTAGGGCATTTATTAGACGATTTTGTGATGCAACTTGTGGGGTAAAAAAGCCTCACCATTTTATTAGAGTATCTGTAGGGATGAAAGAGGACATAATTATGTGGTTAAGATTTTTAGATCAATTTAATGGTACTTGCAAATTTAGTAAAGTAGTTTGGCAGACAAATGTTGAGTTAAATTTGTTTACAGATAGTTCAGGAAATCATGACTTGGGCAGTGCTGTCTATTTTGTACATCACTGGGCTTATTTTCCTTGGCCCGCTGATTGGCGTGATAAAAATGTTATGAGAGAATTGACATTTTTAGAGTTGGTCCCTGTTGTAATGGCAGTTTTTATGTTTAAGAAAGATTTACAGGACAAGCAGATTATATTTCACACAGATAATGAAGCTCTGGTCTCTGTATTGAATAATAGGACATCAAAATCTAAGAATGTCATGCAGTTGGTCAGGCCTTTAGTTTTAGAAACTATGTTATTTAATATTCAGTGGAAATCTTTACATATAAGAGGCCGGAACAATTGCATTGCAGACGCAATTTCTCGTAGACTGGGTTAAATTCAAAATTCTTGATCCACAGGCAGATGCTTTTCCAACACAAATTCCACAAGACTTTCGGACACTGATCTCGAAACTGAAATTGGAAGGCTAGTAGATGCCTCCGTGGCACCTAATACCAAGCATACATACAAGACTGGTTTATCAAATTTTGAGACCTTTCGAAGAGAATACTCCCTAAATGTTTTGTGGCCCCCACCTATATCCCATATTACAACTTTTATTGCTTACTTATCATTGAATAATAAAGCTTATAGGACAATCAACTGCTATGTATCTGCAATCAATTTTCATTGTAAAATTTTATATCAATATGATTTCTCATACAATTTTGTCATTCAAAAGATGTTTGAAGGCCTCAGGAGAAATAAAATTCAAAAAGACACCAGACTGCCTATATCGGAAGACTTGTTGATAAACATTGTAAACAAGTTAAATCTAATTTGTTACTCATTATATGAAACCAAGCTTTTTTCAGCAGCCTTTTCGCTGGCTTTTCATGGTTTCTTTAGGGTAGGGAAAATAGTTTTAACAAAAAGTTGTCAAGCTCATCAAACTCTTTCTCTAGACCATCTTAAATTTTCAAAACAAGGGGAGGTCAATTTTATTATTATCACTATTCCTTTTTCGAAGAATGATCAACGTGGACTGGGTGCAACTGTTCGCATCCAAGAGACGAAAACCTCAATTTGTCCTGTCAAGTTGCTTAAGGAATTTTTAGACCTGAGACCTTCAATCAAAGGTCAGTTATTTTGCCATTTTTCTGGCAAACCAGTCACTAGATATCATTTTTCATCTGTGTTGAGCAAATTGATTAATCTGCTGGGTGTTCAAAAGGACAGATTTCGTTCTCATTCATTTCGCATAGGTGCTGCATCACATATGTTTGAAAAAGGTGCATCAGAGGAAGAAATTAAACGCCTTGGTCGTTGGAAATCCAATGCCTATAAATCGTACATTCGTATTGTTTAAAAGTTAGAAATTGTGTTTACATAGTATGCTTAATTAGTTTATTCATATTTTGTTAGACTGGTCACACAAAAGGGAAATGAAGTCCGTTTGGATAGTAGGCTCCTCTATTATCACACATGCATACCGTGAAGCTAGATGTACATATGATGGCACCAGGTTAGGGCTAGAGCATAATAATTACCGAGTCTGGTGGCAAGGCAAAGGAGGATTGAGGTGGGATGGACTAGTTCCGCGCATTGAATATTTGTTAAGTTTTGAGGACCCCCCGGATGTTTTAGTTATTCATTGTGGAGCAAACAGCATTGGCCAAATAAACCTGTTTGATTTCAGGCTAACAATATATTATACTTTAGAGTATTTAAGGTCTATGTTGCCTAACACAAAATTTGTCTGGTCTCAAATGATACCAAGACTAGATTGGAAATACAGTTATGATTGTAAGGCAATGAATTTGTCTGCTGCAAGATTAAACAATTATGCAGCCTCTTTGGTCATAAGGATGGGAGGATTTTACATTAGATACCAAGAAACTTGGCATAGTCCGGAATTGTTTTCAGATGGGGTTCATTTGTCATCACTTGGCAATAATTTCTTCCTCTACCACCTTCAGAGTGTTTTATTGTCAATTTCAAGTTTACAGTGAATACAATGATTTAAGACTACCAAAAACAAAACAAAGAACAAATTGTGTTAGTGACTCGACACTTGAACATGATTTGCTGTAAATTTGTTTAAACTTTATTCTTTACGTTCATGCGGCCTCGGTTTCACGATGTTGTGTGGCTACCGCTTTTTTCAGTTGGCGGTGGTCAATCTCATATCAAAACAGAATATGAGATTGACCATGTGGCCCAAATTAGCAACTCAACATCCACTGTTGTACTAGTCTCGTACTGTTTGACTGTAATGTATATGATTTTATTATTACGTAGCTGAGTCACTGTTTCCCAGGGCCAGCATTTTTTGAAGGATATGGAATTTCCTATATTCAATTAAGTGTTTTTATTGTCGTTAAAGCATTATTAGTTGCATTGAATTGGATAATGATCTTTGTGCCTACTATAAGGCGTTTATAAATATGGACTTTAAAGTTGCATATATTGTTTTTCCGAGGCGTGCCATTAAGTGGATCGGCAGCCTCCTGTGAAGCCGTGGCCGTACATATTCCAAAATTAAAGAACCTGTCTTTTACTCATTTAGTTATGTTTGCCTCACAGTCCCAAAAATAATCTGTTTCGTAGTTTGAGATATCTATGTCAAATTATTTTATTACTTGTATCTTGACATCGATATTTAAATTATGGATCAATCAAATCTTTTCACACTGTAACACAGTGCTGTGGATCATTAAAAACAGGTCAAGGTCGATTACGGTGTATTTCACATTTACCGTTCCTGAGTTATGACCCTTTTTCTCTTAGAAAATAGGGACTTTCTAGGTTTCCGGATGATATTTAAGGTACGACTCAACCACATCTTTTCAAACTCTAACACAATGCGATGTACCATAAAATACAGATTAAGTTCGATTATGGTGAAATTGACATTTACCGTTCATGAATTATGGCCCTTTTTCTCTTAGAAGATATGGACTTCAAAGGTTTCTAGATGAAAATTTGGAATGCGGGGGTATATGTGATCACCAGATCAACTTTCTCTAGTTAGTGAAGGAAACCGGAAAAAAACCCCAACCGAATTGTCGTAAGACAATGACAAACTTTATCACATAATGTTGTATCGATTTGATTAGTAGTTTGCGCCAGGTGTAGGCTGCATATTTCTGAGCTCCTAAGTTTTGATTGTTTTCAAGTGTTTATGCTCAATGATGAACTTTAACAGATGTGAACAGAAAATTAACTTGGATTGGATTTCTGTGTTTATTATTTTGATTTAATAAGTGCTTTTCGAGTAATTTGGATTTTAAAATCAAAAGTGGAATATATTGTGAAATTTTATAACCTGTATTATGCCTACAGCAATGATTAGTAAACGGATTAAATATGAAAGATCAACCCTATACAATATTGTAAAATCAGTGACTGTCCAGGGCAGTCGACCAAATCCTATTGTAATGGAACAAATCAAACAATTGCATATTAAAAAATATAAAAGGGGAAAGAGAAGTGGTCAAATTAATGTTAGAAGAACATGGGATAATAATCAAGGAGTGAATGAAAAGAATTTATAAACTTTACCACAAGAAATTCCTACTGTGACTCAAACAAAACGCATCTCAAATAGGAACTCCAATACACATAATATCAGAAATATTAAAAAGATGAAAAGTGAAACTCTCAATATTACAAAAGGTCAGAAAACCCTTAAAATATGTTCTATAAATCCGAGATCTGTTAAAAACAAAACGATAGCCATTTGTGATTTTATCCTTTCCAACGATTTCGACCTTGTTGCCTTCACAGAGACTTGGCTTGGTAGTACGGTGGGTAAAACATGGAGTCATGAGCTTGTCCCCAACGGATATTGCATACAGCAAGTCCCTCGTCCTGGAAAAACGCGAGGAGGTGGTGTCGCTATTATTTATAAGGCCAATATAGATTTCAAAATGCTGACATCTTCCAGTGACGGACACTTTTCAACGTTTGAGTACATTGATTGTAATATTGCTATAAATAAGAACTCCTTGCGTCTTTCAGTCATATACAGACCACCACCATCACAAAAGAACGGGTTCAGTACAAATGAATTCCTTGAGCATGAATGGCCTTTATTCCTCTCAAAATACGCAACAACTGACAAGCCCATTGTTATTGTCGGTGACTTAAACTTTCATTTGGACATACCTACAGATCGTGACACTTCCAAATTCAACAGCTGTCTTGAAACATTTGGTATGGAACAACATGTTAGAGGACCAACACATGTCGCAGGACATACTCTGGATGTCCTTATCACAAGAGACACTGACACTATTGTTTCAAATATAGAAGTTAATGACCCAGGACTATCAGATTCTGATGGGAAGATATCACGTGACCATTTTGCTGTGATATTTCATATTCGAGCAGAAAAACCAGCTCCAATAAGGAAAACTGTGACCTATCGAAAATTAAGATCCATTGACATTGAATCATTCAGAAACGATATAAAATCTTTGGAGATCATCAACAGTAATGTGATAATTTTCGACGTTAACGAGCACGTGGAATCATTAAACAACAGTCTGGCATCACTCGTTGACAAGCATGCCCCTTTGCTTACAAAACAAGTAACTCTTAGACCGACAAGTCCATGGTATAATGAAGAACTACACGAAGCCAAACATTTGAAGCGAAAACTTGAACGCAAATGGAGAAAAACAAATTTGACAGTAGACCATGAGATATACAGAAATCAGTGTGCTTCCGTGAATAAATTGCTGAAACAAACACGTGTTAACTTCTATTCTGAAAAGATAGAGTCCTGTGGATGCGATCAGAAGACTTTATTCAAAGTGACAAAGAATCTTCTTGGTAGATATGAAGAGGCAATACTGCCAACATCTTCCTCTTCAAAAGAACTAGCACAAAATTTCAGCGATTTCTTCATTGATAAAATCGATGGAATAAGAGATAAAATTAGTTCAGATTCAGAAACAAAAATTGGTGCGGTTACAACTGAGGAAATTCCAAACACGCAAATAGATACACTTGTTGAATTTACTCCAGTATCACAGGATGAAGTGAAAAAGGTTATTTCAAAATCTCAAAGTAAATCGTGTGAGCTTGATCCAATTCCAACATGGCTTTTGAAAGAATGTTTAGAAGAACTGCTACCATCTCTCACGAAAATAATCAATGATTCTTTGGAGAAAGCACATGTACCAAAATCTTTCAAAAGTTCGCTGTCTTTGAACAATCTCCACGAAGAACACCAGTCTGCATACAGAAAATTTCACTCCACTGAGACGGCATTACTAAAAGTTCAAAATGACATTCTCAACTCCCTCGACCGAAATGATGTGACAATGTTAGTGATGCTTGACCTTTCAGCTGCCTTTGATACCATCGACCACACGACATTATTGCACCGCCTTCAACACCACTTTGGTATCGCAGGCAACCCACTCGAATGGGTAGCTTCGTATCTGAGTGACCGCTACCAAACTGACCATAGACGGTAAATTGTCAAAACCAGTGCTAATGAAATATAGTGTTCCACAAGGATCCGTTCTAGGCCCCAAATTTTTCACAATGTGCACTAAACCAGTTGGTATAATATGCAAGAAACATGGACTAAATCACCATTTTTACGCTGACGATGGACAGCTTTATTTATCTTTCAAACCAACAAATTCGGTCTCTCAGAAGGATGCTTTACGCTGTGTTGAAAACTGTCTCGTCGAAATTGTATCGTGGATGAACAGCAACATGTTAAAAATCAATGCCGATAAAACTGAAGTCATTGTATTTACATCTAAAAAAAAACGAAAAACATATTGAATCCATTTTTGTGAAAAATTGGAGGAGAGGACATCAAACCATCTAAATGTGTGAGAAATCTTGGTGCTTTTCTAGACTCCAAAATGAGCATGGAAAAACATATTAATTCAGTATGCAGATCAGGATACGGACAATTACGTCAAATAGGCCACATCAGGCAATATCTAAATACAGATGCTACAAAATCTCTCGTAAATTCTTTCGTCACGTCACGCCTGGACTATTGCAATGCGCTCTTGTATGGTGTTCCGAAGGCCTCGTTGAATAGACTTCAAAATCTGCAGAACACTGCAGCTCGCATCATAACGAGAACATCGCGTTATGATCACATTACACCGGTCTTAAAAGAACTGCACTGGATACCAGTAACTCATCGAGTGGACTTTAAGATTCTAGTTCACGTATACAAAGCATTACACGACCAATCACCGATCTATGTGAAAGGCTTGCTAGAAGTCTATCAGCCAGCAAGAAATTTGAGATCCCAGCACTCAAAACTAGTTGTTCCTAAAAGCAGAACTGTGAGGTACGGTGATCGAAGTTTTTCGTCAGTTGCACCGAAGTTATGGAATGCCCTTCCGGTTACCATTAGAGATGCTAAAAGTTTGGATGTTTTCAAAAGATCGTTAAAAACACACTTTTTCGTCAAGATCTATGGAAACTAACTTTGCACTGGAAAGCAAGCTGTTATAAGACTGTGAAAATTTTACTGCTCATTATAACATTTAGCATCTATATTTTAGTGTCTATAAGTATTATTTTGTTCTATTGTAATTTTTAATGCTGATATTTTTATCTATTTATTTTTTATTTTTTATTTTTATTATTCTTTTTATGTTGCATTGTGTGTCCATATCTGGTATATGTAGTTTGTACAGCGCTTTTGAACGTTTATTTTATATATGAAAGGAGCGCTATATAAATCTGGTAAATAATAATAATAATCTTGCTATTAACGGGGTTCGAACTCACAAGTGTGGTGGTGATAGGCACTGATTGTACAGGTAGTTGTAAATCCAACTACCATACGAACACGACCACGACAGCCCACCTTGACAATATAAGCCACATGGAAGATCCATGCCAAATGTGGTTCGAAATTGACATTTTGGTTTCGGAGGATACAAGTAATATCCTCCGTGACATATTACAGCAGGACCTACATCATCTGGAACTATGAGAACTTACATGGGGTATGGAATTCCATCCAGGGAAATGTAACTCAATGTCCATCACAAGATCAAGGACACCAATTGAAAACAGATATTCCTTGAAAGGACATATTCTTGAAGACGTCAAAGAAGCTAGGAGTTACACCCACATATGTAACATCACTGGAAAAGCCAACAAATTACAGGGATTTCTACGAAGAAATCTGAAGGTCAGAAATGAAACAACAAAGGGGAACGCATACAAAGCAATAGTAAGATCAAATTTAGAATACTGCTCTACGGTATGGTCACCACATACCAAAAAGAACAAAGATGAATTGGAAAGAGTACAGAGGAGAGCAGAACGCTTTGTATCTGGTCGATACCATAACACAAGCAGTATATCCGACATGATAAGTAACCTGAATTGGGAGAGTCTCGAACAAAGACGTATGAGAGCCAGAGTCACGATGTTTTATAAAATTACCAGCAATGTTGTGGTCATTGATCCTAACCAGTATGTCACTAATCAACAGACCAGGTCCACCAACAAACTTCAGTTCCAAACCTACAGTACAACTAAAGACTACTTTAAATACAGTTTCTTTCCAGACAGTACACATATGGAACTCACTATCAGCCAGCATTGTTATGCCATGCCAGTCCTTGGATCAGTTTAAAACTCTGATCCAAGGTTACAAATTATAAATCCCCCTTTTTTCTGTACAGTGTATATACATGTTATATTTTATGCTTAATTTGAGAATTTATCTTGTCTGTTCTCACCGATGTATAATCATCAGTATTAATGGAATATCGTATAAAGTAGAAGTAGAAGTTTAAACACATTTACGACGACAGCCGATGGACGCCAGTTGATGGCAAAAGCTCAAATAACCATTCAAAAATTTAGGACGATATACAAATTGTAATCATTGTATTGCTGTTGATCTTATCTTAAAACACAACCAAAAGGGCTCGAGGTTGGGAAGGGTCAGATACATTATTTATTCAACTAACATGAAACGAACTCGGAGACGTGACATGGCAGCTCACACTATGATAGGAAATTCAAAATATTCATATTTCTAATCGGGTATATCAATGTTAATAAATTTGTTTTTTTGTTTAATAATTAGTTATTTACGATTAAAAAGTTAGAATTATTTTTTTTATTAATGACTGGAGTTTCCCTTTAATAATACAAATTTCAATCCTTATGAAAATGTATAAAGATAAAGATTAAGGAATTATCATTAAACAAAATATTTTTCACGAAGTAAGTTTAGACATAACGTACTTTCACATCTCTCGTCGTGAAAAACAGTTTAGTAAAACCGTTCTCTAAATCAATAGTTAGTGTTTCTTTTATATAATTGTTCAAATTTATTTTGTATTCCTTGTTCTTGTTTATATTAAACTGAAGAACAGATCAATTTATTTCCAACATGAATTATTCACCGCTTTTCCCGCTCTGTCGGGGTGACGCTGTAGTTCAATCGGTGGTAACATGTGCGTTTGAATCGCTAAGACGTTTGTATCTAATTTAATGACTGTGTCGTAAACTATTTAGCTACCGGAAGTTGGCGGTAGCTAATTGTCATACAACGGAGCTATACAATTTAACTACCTAGGAAAACTATCTACAGTGTAGCTTAAACTTATAGGATTTATCTCCCTTATCATGTTTACCAAAATACAAATTCTGTATTTCCAATGGAGGGACAAAATGAAACAGTTTAACTGCATGTACTTAAACTGGAAAAGAGTTGCTGATTGACAAAGAGATACATATAGATCTACACAATACAAAATAAAATAAACAATAGATATTAGTGGTGTTCATAGTTGAACAACAATGTACTACCTGTATAGAATGTGACTAAGTTTACAAACTATCCTTTTTTCAATTTACCAACAGAACTAAACACAATGTATCATATTTACAGCTATATGAGACCGGCACTACTTGTAAAAGCGAGGATAAGAAAGGCTTAAATATCATTGATCAGGGCCGTAAATTGGTATAAGTTTAAGAGGAGGCAGTGAAATAGGCGGGGGTCAGGGGGCCACCTATGCCCCCTTCAGCTGAGCAGTTTTTCATGCTTTATCCTGCTTTTTTGGCTTTTCCCGAGCTATTTTGACTTGGTTTCAGAGAAACAATTTTCTAACATAAAAAATGAAAATGCACACTCCATAACTGATAATTTTGATTATTGAATTAAAATTATTACGTTGTAATATTTGGTGTTATGGGGGGTTAATCAATGAAAGTTTATCATTATGCTTTGTCAAAGGATGGGGCAACTTTTCTGTGACCTGAAGAATCCCAACGCATCAGAACTTCCACACATTCAATATGGCCAACATCATCATTTCTGTGTATGTGAAGCATTGCCAGACCACACAATATACCTCCGGTCATTGTTGACCTGTTCCAAGTTTTAAGTCGGCGTAGTGCAGAAAACGATCTCTCACAACTGCAAGACCCTACAGACAATGCTAACAGAAGCAATGGTATTCGTCTTGTATTTGGATAGAACTGCGTATATGTAATCGCTTGTTCTATGGTACATTTATATCGCAATATATTAATAGTTATGCTTACATTATTAAACAACTGGTATGCAAAAAATATGATGATTCTTTTCTACATTTACCATTCATAGTACTGCTAAATAAGAACAAGATTCAACCTCACGTTCTTTTCTTGATATGAGACAGCACATTTGAAACTTGCCGCAGGAAAATCTCGTGCTGGGTCAACTCGATTACAAAATTAGAAGTTTGCAAATGAGTTGGTACCCGTCCTGCGATAGTTAGCCAGATTGTCATTTTGAACACACCTTGTCATTAATCACCGTGTTGGCTAAACTAAATCATCAAATTAGTGCTATCAAAATAATGCATGTTTTTTCCCCTTTTTGTTTCTGTTCTGGTTTTTTTCTTCATTTGTTTTTTTTTGTCAGACCACAATAGGAGGCAACTGCCTACATGCCTCCACATAATTTACGGCCCTGTCGATACATCGTGGGCAAAGCAGTCAGTTCTCAAATAAATACACATTAAATATATGATCTGGTTTGCCTTTTCCACAGTTTGGTGACGGGTTGCCAGGTTTCTAGACCAATATATATATATTATAGGGTATATTAAATATATGCAATAAGATAAAATAACTGAACAAAGAGCCCAGAGAAGGGGCAGATCCAGGAAAACGGGGTAATGAGCAGCATTCGTGTTCAGTAATAGTAAGACAATATTGGTGTTGACATTTTGCAAAAAAAGTCCAGAAGTTAGTTTTTGTCTTTCTCTTGCTTAGTTAACATTATAAAAGCCATTATTGTATATTCCCATTAACCTTCTATCCAAAATTTTCCCTTATCATACATCAACGCTTGATAAAAAGAACAAGAAGTACTTACATACACATTGAAGAAGGTGGTGTTGACAACCTTTTGTGCACCCATGCTGGAGTGGTGTTTATTTCAGTAAGTTTTTATAGAGTCCCAGTCTGGGGTTAAAAAATCTTGGACCACCTCACTAGCCCAGGGCTAGCATACTCCCAAATATTACTAGCCCGAATCTATGAACCACTAGTCCTGGTCAATACCGTGATTTCATGAATCCGACTTGCAGACCTGAACCCTTGTATAACATGTACAATGTATAATAATTTAACTATCTTTCTTTTCAGATCTGGTATTGCGTTTTATTTTCACTTGTTTTCCATAATTCAGGTCACTGTAATATGTACTGTGACTACATATATGATATTATATCAGTCAAAGAGTCTTAAATCATGGTCGACGCGTAGCCGCAAGTGATAAAGTTTACCAGTTGCTTGCCCATGGTTGGGGGTTCTCTCTGGGTATTCCGGCTTCCTCCACCACTGAAACTGGCCGCCATGATATACCTGAAATATTGTTGAAAGTGGCGTTAAAACACCAAAAATCAAATCAAATCAAATCTTAAATCATGGAATTAGATACATGTACCTTGTAGAAACTTCAAACAGCAGACACTGGAATACCAAAATTAAGAATGGATGACTGAGAGCCACGAATGGAATCCAAAATACTTACCAAAAAAAATAAAAGATAATCACATATTGTGTTCAAGATTCCATTTATTGAATTAAACAGTTAATATAATAACAAAAAGTTTTGTTTAGTATATGCACCCTATTTGTCAGGAGTAACTCAATGATTTTAAGTTAAGCATATTTCATTGATAAGAAAACATTGGCAATATTCAGAGAAATTGGTCCAGAGATATTGTAACAGTTTAACTGATTTTCTGAAATTCATCAACATAGTAATTTGGTTCACCAACTACATCATCTCTTTTACTAGGACCAGGTAGCTTGTGATGGTGAACATGTCTGGAGCCAGTTTCACTGGATAAAAGCCAATGCTCAATGCTTATATCCGCCTTAAACTCGTTGAGGTCTGGCCCTGCTGTCATAAGCAATAACTGGTTTCTCAGATTTTCCTGGGTAATGGTTGTTCTTAAATTTGTTTTAGTGAATTCATATGGGGAAAAACCTCTTTCACAACTGACTGTGTTCATGGAGATGGTCATCACACATTCAATGAGTTTTGAAAATGGTGAATTACTGATTTGCATTGTATACCCTGAAAGAACTGAAACTACATTTTCCCTTTTTAAATGTCTACAATTGACTTTGAAGTCTGCCCATTGTGCAATAATTTCTTGGATTTCATTGTCAGTGAAGTATAAATTTAAATATTGAGTGAAAAGTTTTCGGAGGTCCTCTACACCAAAAAGGGACAAACTATTAATATCATTTTGTCATTGTCTGAAGTCAAATATCTTAAACAGAGAAAGTAGTTCTGATTCCAGATTTTCAAATCTCCTCTCGATATAGCTGATGGCATCTGCAATAAAGTTTTGGATATCAGTGTCATCTGTGTAAGACAGAATTGAATTACTATAATGATTTAACTTGACACCGCAATATTCATGGGTGTCTGTGTTGTACAACTCTTTGAATTCTAACATATTGGGACCAAACAAGTGAGTTCCATGATTGTTCTGGTTACTAGGTCACTTGCCTGTAATACCAATAGGTCATCTTTTTGAAAGGTTTTGGACAATTGTATCAGAATGGGAAGTATATCAAGCATAAAATGCAAGGTTTTAACAAATTTGAAGGAAGTAACATCATTGTGATATCCATTTGCTTTATTAGCATCATCTGCCCTGTTACCTGATATATACCCCCCCCCCCAAATAGATAATAAAATAAATGACAGTGTTACTGTTCTCTGTTTCTCACTATTTAATATTTGAAAATTGTCTTTGCTTAGGAAGAGTTTGAAGATATCAAAGGAGCAATCAGAATATGTATATCGAAGAACAGACAACACAATGGCCAAAAGAAAAAGTACAAAAGTACAAACAACGATCTACAAAACATACATATAAAACTACAGATCGAGTAACACGAACCCCACAATTTTAATATTTTGTGACTTGAACAATAAATTCATTTCTGGTGATAAGCCTTGCACGCTTATCTAGCAACAAGCAGAGAGGTCTCTATAATATTCCAGAATAGAATATTATGTGTTTAATATTATATTTTATATTTAAACTAATAAAAATATACATTTATATTTAACAATATACATTTTGTAAAAGGCGAAAACAATGTTAACTTTTTGAAAATTGATGAAAATATTATTATAATTTTTTTTAAACTTAGCTTTTGATGTTTTAACAAATAATTTACAGTAACAATATTTGACTTGAATATTAAAAAATGAAAAAATAATTTAATAAAGAACTTTAACATTATGAATACTTCATTGTAACAACAATTTAATAAAGAACTTTAACATTATGAATACTTCATTATCAACAATTTAATAAATAACTTTAACATTATGAATGCTTCATTATCAACAATTAATTAAAAAGTTATAACAGTAAAAAAATAAATATAGCTAATTTTGAAAAGCATAATCTGATATTC
This sequence comes from Gigantidas platifrons, assembly GCA_002080005.1. Lineage (NCBI taxonomy): Eukaryota > Metazoa > Mollusca > Bivalvia > Mytilida > Modiolidae > Gigantidas > Gigantidas platifrons. The sequence goes on from MJUT01064607.1 coordinate 95,874, forward strand.
TATTTCAACATGTTCAAAAAACTTCACATCATCCACCTTCTATTCAACAAGTGTTGCATTATTTTAGAAAATCCCGAATTAGGACCAGTATTGTCTTCATTCCCTCCATTACCAACTCATTTGAAAATGGATCACTTATATTAAGTAGTTATATGATAGTAAAAATAAATATAGCTCATTTTAGAACTACATAGTTGGATATTCTATTTAAAAAAAAACTTTGAAGATAATTTCCGGTATTGTTTTCAGAAGATAAGCAATTTTCACATTCCCAGATGTGTTTCGAAGTAAAAACGCATCGCCTTTTCAAATCCCAGCTATCATCAATATCATCCCCATTCTCTTTATCCTCCTCCATAGCCAACTCATTTGAAAAATCATTTATATCATTCACTATGGACTGGCAGAGAGCACAGTACCATTTGCTACTTAAAAATTGAGATGGGTGAACACCATCATACAGGTCCATATAAACATACAATAGTTTTGAGATTCACTCGTCATATATGTGTTTTTACACCTCTTGTCCTACTTCGGGATTGTGTTACATCTCTATCCCACATAACAGTTCTCACTGAATTATCAGTACTTAATTTATAAATAAATTCATTTAAAATTTCAATATCTTGCTGTAAGAGCTTTTGTTCCTCGACTAATTTTATGAGTTCCTTGTCAGTGAAATTTTCATTAAAATTTTGAGAAATTTTTATTAAAGATACTGGTGGTATCGTGGCAAATGTTTGCAAAACATTATACTCCTGAAATGCTTCCAAGCTATTAATTAGATAATTCTTGACAGATTTTACTCTTTCAGAGGAGGTTTTAACTTCATAATTTAGAAAATAGCCACCCCCTCTATGTCAGTTTTTTTTAGATTCAACATGTAATAATTTTAATTTCTCAAAAAGTTCTCAAAAAGTTCATTTGATATTTTTGAAATGGGTGCGCCAGGACAAAAATGAACCTCAGATTGCCAACCAATAGGGAAGGGATTTACATTGCTAATGAAGGACTCGAGAGTTCTTCCTCTTGAATCTGCTCCCTCCCATTCTCTATGGAATTTTAAAAAAAATTGGAAAAAATCTAAAGTAGTCATATCGTAAATGCGACAGCTTGTTTTTAGAACATGAAAGTCAATAAAATAAACACATTTTTTTCAAATGCACAGGAAACATGAAATATGTCTGGTTTATAAGATCAATTACCTTAACTTTTTTGCATGGCATAGTTTTATGTGTACAATACCCAGATTCAAGGAATGATTAGTATTTTTAATACATGTACATTTGTAAGGTTAGCGATTTCCACATCATCCACCTTATATTTTAGAATAGCAAGAAAATACTCTTGATATTTTAATTTGAAAATATATTTATATTTTAGAATTGTAAGAAAAGGACACATAATGTAGGATAAGTATCAGGTCAAGATAACTTTTCTGTAAAAAAGAGATAACTATCATGATGAAGAATAGTTTTAGGAAAATAATGTAATATTTAGTCATATTTAGTTAAGTTTCCATCTGAAACAGCAGAATCTCACGAACGCATCAAAACACATCCATAAAAACAAACACAGTAAAGGAAATGTTTTAAGTGTTAAGGTTAGAATATTTAACATCACCCGTCAATTCATAAGAATATTGAAACTATAGGGAAAAAAATGTAAATTTGTCAGGAGTCGAGATTGAATCTTGAATACTAGTAAATGAAAGAACAGTGGACATGTTTATATTTTGTGCAAAAAATCTCTATGTGTTTATATAGTATAAGATAAGACAATAAGTACATATAGCATAGCTTCTATAATTAGGTTAATAAAGTCAGTAGAAAGAAGATAAAGGTTAGCGATTTTCACATCACACACCTTTAAAAAAGAAAAGTAGTGGAATATGAGTAAATTGTTGACAAGGTTTCTATACATGTTTTTAAGTTTATATTTGTCATGTTTTGTGGGTGACAATGCTTGTGCTTCTTATAAGAACCAAAAATTGAGGAGCTGCGAGGTGGATTAAAAATACAGAAAACAGTGAAGACCTGAAAGCATTGGCAAATGACGATAATGACATTGTACATTACAGCTATTTGCAGTTGCCTTATAATTTATTACCAAATGTAAAACAACTTTCTGCATAGCCATATGACTTTTGAAAGTTTTTAAGAGATGTCAGAGTATTTCTCCTGGGGAAACAAATTCTGTATTTACTATAGCAACAAGATTCGTACAGTAACGTTACTGAATCTAAGGCATACTATATCAATGATTTGTACAGTAACGTTACTGAATCTAAGGCATACTATATCAATGATTCGTACAGTAACGTTACTGAATCTAAGGCATACTATATCAATGATTCGTACAGTAACGTTACTGAATCTAAGGCATACTATATCAATGATTTGTACAGTAACGTTACTGAATCTAAGGCATACTATATCAATGATTCGTACAGTAACGTTACTGAATCTAAGGCATACTATATCAATGATTCGTACAGTAACGTTACTGAATCTAAGGCATACTATATGAATGATTTGTACAGTAACGTTACTGAATCTAAGGCATACTATATGTAAAGAAGTAAGTTCTTTGGATTGTCAGGTGGCCAATGT
>MJUT01064614.1:12026-28226 GCA_002080005.1 Gigantidas platifrons
CTAAAGGTGATATTCGTATCTATATTCTAAAGATGATACTCCTATCTATGTTCTAAAAGTGATTTTCTTATCTATATCCTTAAAGAGATACTCCTATCCATATTTTAAAGGTTATACTCATATCTTTATCATAAAGTTGTTGCGCATATCCAGATCCTCAAGGTGATACACCTATCTATATTCTAATGGTTTTACTTCTATCCATATTCTGAAGGTCATACTCCCACCCATACTCTAAACGTGATATTCCTATCAATATTCTAAAAGTGATACTCATGCCCATACCCTAAAGGTGATATTCCTATCTATATCCTAAGGTGATACTCCTATCTATATCCCAAAAGTGGTACTCATTCCAATATCTTAAATGTAATACTCCTCTCTACGTCCTAAAGGTGATATTCCTATTTATATCATAAAGTTGATACTGCTATCTATATCCTAATGGTGATATTCTTATCTATTCCCTTCAGGTGATACTCCTATCCATTTTATAAAGGTTATACCCATATTTATTTCATTAAGGTTTTGCGGATATCCATATCCTAAATGCGATACTCCTATCCATATTCTAAAGGTTATGCTTATATTCATATCATTAATGTGTTGCACATATCCAAATCCTAAAGGTATTACTCCCAAGCAAAACCTAAATTGATACTCATATCTATATCCTAAAGGTGATATTCCCATCTATATCTTTAAGGTGATACTCCTATCTATATCCTCAAGGTGATAATCATATCCATATCATAATGGTGATATTTGTATCTATATCCTAGTGGTAATACTGCTATCCATATCCTAAAGGTGATATTCGTATCTATGTCCTAGTGTTAACACTCCTACCTATATCCTAAAGGTGATACCCCTATCCATATCCTAAAGGTGATATTCGTCTCTATATTATAAAGGTGATACTTCTATCTATATTCTAAATGTGATTCTCTTAACTATTCCCTTAAAGAGATACTCCTATCCATATTTTAAAGGTTATACTCATATCTTTATCATTAAGTTATTGCGCATATCCAGATCCTAAAGATGATACCCCTATCCATATCCTAAAGATGATATTTGTATCTATATTTTAAAGGTGATATTCCTACCTATATCCTAAAGGTGATACACCAATACTCCTATCTATATTCTTAAGGTGATATTCCTATCTATATCCTTGAGGTGATAATCCTATCTTTATCCTCAAGGTGATATTCCTATCTATATCCTAAAGGTATTACACATATCCATAAACTAAAGGTGATACTCGTACACATATCCTATAGGTGCTACTCCTATCCATAACCTAAAGTTGATACTCCTATCTATATTATAAAGGTGATACTCTTACCTATATTCTAAAGGGGATACTCCTATCTATATCCTAAAAGTGGTACTCATACCAATATCTAAAAGATAATACTACTCTCTACATCTTAAATGTGATATTCCTATTTATATCATAAAGGTGATACTGCTATCTATATCCTAAGGGTGATACTCTTATCTATACACTTAAGGTGATACTCCTATCCATATTCTAAAGGTTATGCTTATATTCATATCATCAATGTGTTGCACATATCCATATTCTAAAGGTTATGCTCATATTCATATCATCAATGTGTTGCACATATCCAATTCCTAAAGGTATTACTGCCAAGCAAAACCGAAAGTGATACTCATATCTATATCCTAAAGTTGATACTCCTATCTATATCATAAAGGTGATACTCCTACCTATATTCTAAAGGGGATACTCCTATCTATATCCTTAAAGTGATAGTCATACCCATATCCAAAAGGTGATATTCCTATATATATCCTAAATGTGATACTCCTAACTATATCCTAAAGGTGATACTCCAATCTTCATCATAAAGGTGATACTCCTATCTAGATCATAAAGATGATAATCCTATCCATATCCGAAAGGTGATACTCGTGTATATATCCTAAAGGGGATACTTCTATCTATATTCTCAAGCTGATACATCTATCTTTATCCTAAAGGTAATACTCCTATCTATATCCTTAAGGTGGTAATCCTATCTATATTTTTAAGGTGATACCCCTATCTATATCCTCAAGGTGATAATCCTATCAATATCATAATGGTGATATTTGTATTTATATCCTAGTGGTAATACTCCTATCCATATCCTAAAGGTGATATTCGTATTTATGTCCTAGTGGTAATACTCCTATCTATATCCTAAAGGTGATACTCCTATCTATATCCTAAAGATGATATTCGTATCTATATTCTAAAGGTGATACTCCTATCTATATCCTCAACCTGATACTCCTATCTTTATCCCAAACGTAATACTCCTATCTATATCCTTAAGGGCATAACCATATCTATATCTTTAAGGTGATACTTCTATCTATATCCTCAAGGTGATAATCCTATCCATACCATAATGGTGATATTCGTATCTATATCCTAGTGGTAATACTCCTATCCATATCCTAAAGGTGATATTCGTATCTATGTGCTAGTAGTAATATTCCTGTCTTATCATAAATGTAATACACCTATCCATAATCTAAAGGTGATACTACTACCTATATCCTAAAAGTGATTTTCTTATCAATATCATTAAAGAGATACTCCTATCCATATTTTAAAGGTTGTACTCATATCTTTATCATAAAGGTGTTGCGCATATCCAGATCCTATAGGTGATACACCTATCTATATTCTAATGATTTTACTTTTATCCATATTCTGAAGGTCATACTCCTACCCATACCCTAAAGATGATATTCCTATCAATATTCTAAAAGTGATACTAATGCCCATACCCTAAAGGTGATATTCCTATCGATATCCTAAGGTGATACTCCTATCTATATCTTAAAAGTGGTACTCATACCAATATCTTAAATGTAATACTCCTCTCTACGTCCTAAAGGTGATATTCCTATTTATATCATAAAGTTGATACTTCTATCTATATCCTAATGGTAATATTCTTATCTATACCCTTAAGATGATACTCCTATCGATATTATAAAGGTTATACCCATATCTATATCATTAAGGTTTTGCGGATATCCATATCCTAAATTCGATACTCCTATCCATATTCTAAAGGTTATGCTTATATTCATATAATCAATGTGTTGCACATATCCAAATCCTAAAGGTGATATTCCTACCTATATCCTAAAGGTGATACACCAATACTCCTATCTATATTCTTAAGGTGATACTCCTATCTATATCCTTAAGGTGATATTCCTATCTTTATCCTCAAGGTGATATTCCTATCTATATCCTAAAGGTATTACACATATCCATAAACTAAAGGTGATACTCGTACACATATCCTATAGGTGCTACTCCTATCCATAACCTAAAGTTGATACTCCTATCTACATCATAAAGGTGATACTCCTACCTATATTCTAAAGGGGATACTCCTATCTATATCCTTAAATTGATAGTCATACCCATATCCTAAAGGTGATATTCCTATATATATCCTAAATGTGATACTCCTAACTATATCCTAAAGGTGATACTCCAATCTTCATCATAAAGGTGATACTCCTATCTAGATCCTAAAGGTGATAATCCTATCCATATCCGAAAGGTGATACTCGTGTATATATCCTAAAGGGGATACTTCTATCTATATTCTCAAGCTGATACATCTATCTTTATCCTAAAGGTAATACTCCTATCTATATCCTTAAGGTGATAATCCTATCTATATTTTTAAGGTGATACCCCTATCTATATCCTCAAGGTGATAATCCTATCAATATCATAATGGTGATATTTGTATTTCTATCCTAGTGGTAATACTCTTATCCATATCCTAAAGGTGATATTCGTATTTATGTCCTAGTGGTAATACTCCTACCAATATCCTAAAGGTGATACACCTATCTATATCCTAAAGGTGATATTCGTATCTATATTCGAAAGGTGATACTCCTGTCTATATTATAAAGGTGATTCTCTTAACTATACCCTTAAAGAGATACTCCTATCCATATTTTAAAGGTTATACTCATATCGTTATCATAAAGTTGTTGCGCATATCCAGATCCTAAAGGTGATACACCTATCTGTATTCTAATGGTTTTACTTCTATCCATATTCTGAAGGTCATACTCCTACCCATACCCTAAAGGTGATATTCCTATCAATATTCTAAAAGTGATACTCATGCCCAAACCCTAAAGGTGATATTCTTGTCTATATCCTAAGGTGATACTCCTATCTATATCCTAAAAGTGGTACTCATACCAATATCTTAAAGGTAATACTCCTCTCTACATCTTAAATGCGATATTCCTATTTATATCATAAAGGTGATACTGCTATCTATATCCTAAGGGTGATACTCTTATCTATACACTTAAGGTGATACTCCTATCCATATTCTAAAGGTTATTCTTATATTCATATCATCAATGTGTTGCACATATCCATATTCTAAAGGTTATGCTCATATTCATATCATCAATGTGTTGCACATATCCAATTCCTAAAGGTATTTATTCGACCTAAATATGCGTCAAATGTTTCTTCCCACATTCTGTTTACTGGCGATTACTTTAAAAACTTTATTCAATTTCAAACTATTTTGTTAACTGCGAGTGAGCAGAATTCACTTATTACGAACATGCTAAATTCAAGACATGTAAGTTTGTAATAGATTAAATTATACTTATTTCTAAATTGTACAACTGCGATAATTAACTTTTTTTTAATATATTTTAGATTCGAATAACGTTGATCTGTAAAATATTTTTGAAGCCTCGATAATCTCTTAAAACTAGGAAGACCGTACGCGTATGGTCCGACCGTACGCGTACGGTCCAAATACGCGTATGGTCTGGAACATATACACAAAGAAACCAATGGATTTTCGGTATAATATAACAAATAGTGCATAACACTTCGGGTCACATGGCAATTTATGGACCGGTCAGTCACCCCTAAAATGTTATATGGACCTCAAGCGAAGCTGAGGTCCATATAACATTTTAGGGGTGACTGACCGGTCCATAAACTGCCATATGACCCTCAGTGCTATGCACTATTTGTTAATTATTCAATTAAGAATGAGTTATTTCACAAAGCTCGATGTGTTAAGGGAAATAACTCTTTCCAAATTTGATAATTATCGATATTAGTTTCCATGGTATTATTATACTACATTATTATTCCACAAGAAAAATAACTAGGCCTGGATAGCACAGACTTTAGCGTCAATTAAGTTTTAATTTACACTCAATTTGATTAAGGTTTGTACAACGTTCTGCAGCTAATAGTTCCAGTTCCAGCGCCAAATTCAACCAATTATTTTTCGTCATATGTATATCGCGCTACTTGCAGTATGTCGCTGCGTTACGTTAACGGGAGACAACGTCACATGGTTTATATGCAGATTACTCTAGTTACGAGAAGACAACATCATATGTTCCTATGAACCTTTTGTCCCAACCTTCCTTATGATGGGTAAATAATATATTGAGGTGCAAAAAAACCTACCAAATGTCACAACCCAGATAGACAAACTATTCTAATGGAATTAAAAAAAAAGAATTAAAAAGAACAATAATAAATCAAATAATCGGAAATCCTTTGCCTCTTTCATAAAAGAGCGGACGTGAGACTGGGTGCTGCGACAGTATTACTGAATGTGTTGAATGGAGGAAAATGCATATCTACTGATTAATTCATATTTCTCTCACATAAATATTTTCGTCAGTTGAATTGGTTTTGCATACATTTAAGATGGGTTACTAATACATAGCTACTAGGGGTCCGGGTGGCTCAATGAGTTACGTCGTTGGATCTAACAACTCATACAAGCCTATCACCAATACGGCGTGGGTTCGCGCCCGGCTTTGTAAATTACAAAAAAGGGTGCACTCGACTCGCAGCCGCAAGTGATAAAGTTTACCAGTTGCTTGTCCATGGTCGGTGGTTTTCTCCGAGTACTCCGGCTTCCCCCACCACTAAAACTGGTCGCCATTATATAGCTGAAATATTGTTGAAAGTGGCGTTAAACACCAAAATTTAAATAAAATCATAGCTATTAATTGTATTATGGTCATGTCTTTTTCCTTCTCTCATCATTATGAAAAGAAAGAATAGTCATTTAACATATTATGGAATAGAAAGTTTAAACAATGATGGTCAACATTTCCACCAATACCAATAAAACAACACGAAATATCACCTCATACCTCAATTCATTGAACCTAAAAAGTCCACTGCATATGAGGCTGGAGATATAGGTCGTGGTTTGGGACAGGAACAAAGATGTGGCGGGTTTAAACCGGTTGATAGGACCACAATACTCCCCTCTTGATAACTGTACATGTATATGTTTATAACAGTAAAGACTCGAAATGTATGTTGTGAATTGCATGAATTATAAAGAAATATTTGATGGTCTTTTTTTCAGAATAAAGATGACAAATTATCGTTTGAAGAATTTATAGAGGGATCTAAAAAAGACCCAACAATTATTCAAGCACTGACTCTATATGATACCACTAATAACTCAAGCTAGTTGTGAAAACTCTATAGAAGATACCATCAAATACTAAAAACCATCTAGAAGTCTTCCACCATACATGAAATAACATTCAGATGAACCAACAGCTGACATTTCATCATATATAATGGAGAAGAAAAATAATAATAAAACCACGCCCTTGTGTGCTCCACATACCGACTATTTACGAAATATATTTCATCACAATTCTTATTGTATGTTCATGCACGTGTATCTGCTGCCGTTTATATCTAAACCCACACGTGTGCATTTGTGGGGTAAAACCAGACGTTCCAATCATTTGTTTTAATAAAGTGTCTTGTATTATATAGTTAGCCGTGGCGGGTTTTTTATTGTTTGATCAGTGCCCATTCGTTGAAAATCCATGTTAACGCCATTTTGACATGTGGGTCTTTGTCTGAATTGTGTCAGTTTTCGAATTTGGTTTCTTCGATCATGTTGATCTGACTCTTGTCTATGTTTGGAATGATATCAATCATAATGATCTTTTTCTGACCAGGCAATGCATTATTCTTCTTATTATTAGTTTATGCGTAGAAAGAAAACAAAATGGAGAACATCCAATTCTGCAGCTTATCTCAATGTGTAGAGATATGTAACACGTATATGGCTATAGTTTCAGCGACGTCTTGGTAAATGCAACTGCAAGATATACCAAAAAGGAAAATAAGACATTCTGATACATAGCCACAATATTTCAATATTTTTTCTTCAATATATTTCAATATTCCTGTTAAGCTTGTCGTAAAACATGTTCTAATTTCTGGTAACAATTATCTTACTCCTGCTAATCATGTCTCTGTTTACTGTTAAACATACCCGTTACTTATTTCTAACATTAATGTATTATACATTTGCTCAATGCATTCAACTTTAAAGGCATAATACATTCAATATGGGGGCCCGGATGGCTCAATGAGTTAGGTCCCTGGATTACCTAACAACTCATACAAGCCTATCACCAATACGGCTTGGGTTCGCGCCCGGCTTTGTAAATTACAAAAAGGGTGCACTCGACTCGCAGCCGCAAGTGATAAAGTTTACCAGTTGCTTGCCTATGGTCGGTGGTTCTCTCCGGGTACTCCGGCTTCCTCCACCGCTAAAACTGGTCGCCATGATATAGCTGAAATATTGTTGAAAGTGGCGTTAAACACCAAAAATCAAATCAAATCAAATTAAATCAAATCATTCAATATGTTGAGAAGAAGGCCTTAAAAGGTGGTAATATTGTAATACACGGAAATACATTCCTGGCTGTGTTATGCTGCTGATAAATTTAAAGGTGGGTATTAGATGTATAAATGTCAGGAAAGTAACAATGTCGTTGTTTCGGTCTAAATAAAAAAAAATCAATGTCGATATCATGTTAAAATAATTTTATTTATACTATTTTGTGAAATGAGAAATATGTTCAAATGGTGCACTACATTTTATCTCAATTACACGTCATCACAACCTACTTGAGTCTTCATGATAGTGCAAATTACCGAACGGTTGGATCAAATACAAAACACCAAAACGTTCCATATTAGCAAAACAGAATGCAAGCAAACAAGAAGACAACTGCAAGCAAACCCCAATTATATAGAAGCGAAACTACAATAAGACTTTGTAATAATACAACGAAACAACAACTATAACTAAAACCAACTACAAAATGTGCAAAATAACTTTTCTACGATTTTGTTAAAGGTCTCATTTGTTAAATTAAATGAATAATAAGAATAGAAATAGGAAGAGTTACTTGGTTTGAATAAAACACATTGATAATCTAGAGAAATACAATGTTTTTATTGAATCAGACAGGTACATGTACTGGTATACGTAGTACAGTTTTAACACCCTGACGCGTATACAAAACGTAATCATAAAGGTACATGCAGTGTACATAGAGATTAATACATGACCTTTTCCATATCATCCCGGGTATCATCCAGAGACCCCCATATCAGCCAGGGACGCAGTCGAGGGTTGATATGGGTCGAGGGATGATAGGTTATTCTAGAAACGCGTCTTATTTTCTAAAATATATATCTACATCATTATTGATGAGATAACGAATCATCAAAGCATATTTATTCTAGGTGGAGGAGAGGAGCTATCTTCTATTACATGCTTAATCATGCCACCTATTTTGCCGGTCCCAAAACATGGACCTTAAATTCAATTGTTTACTGATTGTTTTGCCATGTTTAAGAAGTTAGTGGAATAACAGAGGAATTGATCGTTTTGTGGAGTTTAGGTTTATTTTCGAGCACTACTAACCGTCTGATAGTTAATCTACAATGTGTAATATACACACAATGTATTTTAAAATGTCATTGTGTTTTATTCCAATAATGAAAAATAATAAGATCGTTAAAGACATTTCATCTACGAATCTTTCCTTTTGTGAGAATGTCAGTCTTTTGTTTTCTTTCCCAATAGCTTTGTCTTATTGCTACTAAATATAACTGACAATCCAAATGTGTTCTTCCACATTCCCGCCAAAATGTTCGTGATGCCATACACAGGTGGCATTCTGATTAGCCTCTCTTTCACAGACGTTATTCCAACGTTAAGCGTCGCGTTTATCATTGTCATTGAAATCCACAGTAGAAAGAACACAAACCAGAAATAATATATCCTTCCAATAATTGGTTGAACCGTAAACAAATCAATGATACTGTTCTTACCAATCACGGCGCTTGTTAGTGTTACCGCCGACGAAAATACGTCTTTATACGTATCTAGTTCCCGGCCAAAAATTAGATACCCGAATAATACAAATGCTGAATAAATGATTAAAAATATGATGAAACAACCAAATAGGTCTCTACTAACTTCTGATAGAACATACCCTAGTCTATTTATTCTCTTACTGTAACTTAATATCTTCAGCAATCTCAACGTTGTTAAGAAAATCACTGTTGCCAACAAAATGTTAAAGATTTCGTCCCATACTGCAATATGACTGAAATTAACAAACATGTTTTTGTTCTCCTTAAACTTATCCATGGCTTTATTAATCATACGCCATCTTACTATATACATAGCCGTACATACAAGGAATAACACAATAATCGTTATCTCAAGAACGTTCCACAAACCCTTCAGCGCCTTGAGTCCATGCTTGTAAAAACCGACGAGCTTGAATGCGAGCGAAATCAAAATTGCGATCAACACTATCAGTTCACTAACAAAGACGACAAATCCATAGCTCCCTACATGCTGATACGGACGGAATGGCTTGATAGACGTAGATGTAAATACCCCTCCTATATTGGAGAACTCGCACAATAAACTGACGTATATAAATACATTAGCTCCTACGTTATACAGAGTGAACTCGGTAAAAACTGCCCTTGTGCTCCGATCAATCCACATGTAACGATATAAATCATTCAGAATCAGTTTTGATATATTATAATTGATGGCCATTTCAGCAACATATCCGCCCCCGCCATATGTAGAATGTATGCCTGTTGTTGGTAGTCCCCAAACCTTCAAAGGTGATACAAATTTCCAAGCTAATGACGACAAACTGTAAACAGCTTCGCCTCGGTCGCACGGACCCTCCTTCCAACCGACACAATAGTCATCATCCTCTTCGTCTAAGATTGAATATTTGTTGTAGCATGCTATGTTACTCAAAAATGTTGTTTGACATTCACCTACAAAACAAATACTGAGAAATAACTGCTTACAGTCGATTCTATTTCTAGTTGCAAAAAGATATACATGTGTAAGGCAAGTACCATCTACTAAACAAACAAAAAAAGACATACAATAATCTGTATGGAGAACACAACACAATATAAAATAAACATAAAGATAAAACGGAACAAATTTGAAGAAGTATCGGACATTTTAATATGACACCCTTCATTGGCTATGCAAGCAAAAACTGGGCTAAAATTTCCCATATATTTTACTTCGCACACGAGTATTATCTGACAAATTGTGGACATCGTTAAGTAATTTCATGTATCTATACAGGACCATTGTGCACACAAACAGGAACATGATCACTTTGTTTCTTTATATATTAATTTGTTGGCGATTGATTGATTTTTGGTTTTAACGCCACTTTCAGCAACATTTCAGCTATATCATGGCGACCAGTTTTAGTGGTGGAAGAATCCGGAGTACCCGGAGAGAACCATCGAACCATGGGCAATCAACTGGTAAACTTTATCACTTGCGGCTGCGAGTCGAGTGCACCTTTTTTTGTAACTTACAAAGTCGAGCGCGAACCCACGCCGTATTAGTGATAGGCTTGTATGAGTTGTTAGGCAATCCAACTACCTAACTCATTGAGCCACCCGGGTTCGCTTATTTTTTTGGGGCTCAAATAATAAAAATAACCATCTATCGACTTGACTTTGATTTTATCATTTGTTGTCTTCCTGTAATGTACTTTTGATGAAATGCTGATGGAATTGACACTTGGATACTGCTTGTCACATGCTACTCGTCTTTGAGGAGAGGATATATATTGGCTAGTCCTGCTATCCAATCCTTTTCAGTACTTTTCTGAATAAAATATGTTTAAACTAAAAAAATATATACTCGTCATAGACAATGGCAGTGCATATTCTGATCTTTCACCTATCTCTTGAGGCTCTGACCTGTATAACTATTAAGGGACGCTGATCTTGCACCTACCTTCTAAAGCTCTAACTTGTCTTACTCTTAAGGGACCAACTCTAAAGTTATCCTGATCTTTGACGTATAGCCGTTGATTGACTGCTAGAGGAACATTAATATAAGATACTCTTGGAAAAACGAATGGAATGACTGTATCGTTTAACCAATCATAAAAGGTTGCAGCGGATGACACCTGAAAGAATGGAAACGTAAATTAGATTAGTAGTGAGAACTTCGACACTGACTTCGCTTATTAGATAAGTTTATTATTGAAATTTACAGTAGCAATATAAGGTGATCATAATTAAACTAAGTTTCTCCTCCATCAAGCATAGGTAGCCTTATTCGGCGTGTAGAAGGAGGAACACATTGCCTTTCTGGCTAGTATGAGTTCATCCCCTGTTTCTAGCTGGATTCGTGTTTCTCAATATTCAGCTATATGTATTGTTTTGTTTTTTCGCCCTTTTGGTTGCCATTGTGTTGTCTGATGTCTGTGCTTCTTCGATTTGTGGGTTCTGATGGCCCCCTTTTTTGTATCTTTTTTTTCCACCAATATAACAAATAAAGCTTGGCTTACCTTACTAAAACTTTGAGTCGTTTTGGCTGCAATTTCATGTGGGAAACTAATCAAGTGTTGTTCTATATGATTTGTTGCAAAGAACCAGTGTGGATCTCTATTGCTAAAACTAACTAGATAGAGAACAGTCAGAAATGTCAAAAACAGTGCCAGTTCTATGAAGGATTTTCGAGCTCTCAATATTTCTCTCCGTCTTTTCTTCATCCGTTTCATTTTATTCTCCTTTATAGGGGAACAGTCCGGTTGTCTTATATCTGTAAGCGAAAACATCAACAGTTTTGTTTTATGTACAAACGTTTCAGCCTAGCACTATCACGATAACATTTGATAATAGTTTATGAAAAGAAAGAATACAAAGTGATGGTCCACAATTCTACCAATATAAAAAAATGAACAATCACCTCTCACCTCAACTCATTGAACATATAACAGACGTTGTCTGTCACCACTAAAATTGTGAACGCTCATGGAGAATTGTACTCGATACAGCATTACATGATAACGATTTCTTTGGTTTCCTCCATCAATAAATCAAACCTCCAAGATATAACTAAAATATTGTTGAAAGTAACTTTAAAGGTCATAACCCTAACCTCTAACCTATGAATACCACATATAATTATATCACGTGACTCAAATCAGCAGCTTGTACACCAGTAGTGACGCCATAAAGATCAACGACAACTCTTGCTTGCACATATATAGTCAACAAGGGTTCATTATATTTATCTAAAAGTGTGTCAAAGGGTTCGCAATGAAAATGGTGTCTTATTTACGTTAGTTGTGTTTGTTTGAGTACAGTAGTGTCCAACACATATTTTTCTTCTTCTTCGTCTTGTGAGCCCTATGTTGCTAGTTTCTATGGATTGTCCTTTTCTGATTGCTCTTTCTGTTTTCTGTAACGTTTATTCATACAGACTGTGTCTGATATTTTCATTCCTACCTTTTAGAGAACCCCACGTTGAAGAGGCATGTTGCTTGGTTTCGGCTACAAGTTTCACTGTGTCATATTTTATATGATTATCATCTTTATCTTTCACAATCAATGCAAACAGAATGGCTATGAGAAGTATCTGAAATTGAGGTTCAAATGTCATTTCTAATGCTAAGCAACAGTCCAGAACAGTTCCAAAATCGAAGAACCAGAGGAAAAAATCAATTACCAAAATACACATATACATATACATGACCGTTCACATTCCTAACTTAGTACTAGCACTCAAAGTTAAAAGCTGCGGTGTCAAGCTAATTTAATGGGCCCAAATCTCCCCTCTTTGTGAAAATGCCCCTCTTAGTGAAAATCTGCAGTTTTGTATATTAAGAATTGGGTGATTTTCACGTTTTACCTAATTCATTACTACAACATCAGCATGTTGTAAGTAGACAAATTTTGCCTCTTCTTCGCCGTTTACCGGGTAGTCAACATCATTGTAAATAGCATATGCAACTACACTGCAAAATATTGCACATTTGAACTTTGTTCTGCATTTGTTAAATAACATCTGCCGGTTGACTATTAGTACCCCAGTGGCATCATCCTCCCAGTAGCCAGTGCTTCGGAACTGACATTATTTATTAGATATATCTATTATTAAAATTTACTCTTCCTGCATAACGTAATTATTTTTATAACTAAGTTTCTCCTCTCTCAGTCATAGGCCGATCTGACAATTCTATTTAAGACATTTGGATTTTTTGTTCTCGATGACCTTTAATTTTTTTTCTCTCAATCTTTTGACGCTGGACGTACCTGATAAAGGTTATTCCAAAAAAGCGCGTCATTCGTTTTAAATTATATATCTACCGTTTTTAATTACAGGTATAGAAATGTTGTTGTAGTCTGTATTTCATTTATTCCAATAATATATCTCAAAAGAATAAATTTCAAAAGAAGTCATTATCTACATTAAGCAGATCAACACAGGAATGTGTTTATTCTTATCATGTATACCACTTGATCATCTCGTAGATTAAGACATAAGCAGTCGATTGTATTACAACTATATTTATAGTATGTATAATCTTCTCACAAAAATATAACAAAATAATAGAATAAAACATAAGCTACACACTGAAGACGCGTGAATGTATCTTAAAAGCCTACATGAGAGACGATAAAGTTACGAATTGCAAAGTACAATTGTAATGCAATTATAATGTAACGCGTATTTTCATTGGCTATCAAGAGCTGTCAAATCTGCAGTTGACATGCCTGAAGCAATGATATATTCCTACGCCGAATGCACTTGTTTGTAAACAATATGGCTGACCCAAATATTTTCGACTATGAATTTGACGCTGACGACCTATTATTGATTCCATCTTGAAAACGTGAAATTCTACATATCATATGTGCAAAAATACACAAAAATAATTAAAATTCCTACTGTGAAAACTTATTTTAGTTAAATTCTATCAAAACTGAAGAGTATTCATAGCTAAACAACGTCTGATCTTTACATTTTAAACAGGAAGTCTTCATATGACTTTAAGTTGTTTATGTGCCAAAGAGTTTAACAATATTTCGCGGAATTTTAATTTGCGTAATTTTTAGACCCAGGGATATGCAAGAATACATTTTTATGTTCAGTATTGTATCATAATGGACATAACTGTGTTGTATTTGAAAATGTCACGGCAGCAATTGTCGATTTAATGGGAGAATTTCATAAAAATAGGAATAACAGTACTGTATTTGAAGAGTTGTCGGTGTCAATTGTGGATTTGACTGACTATATTTTAGCGAAAGGAATTTGAAAAGTGCATATATTTCGTCATTTATTTGTATGTTTTCAAACCTGTGTGTACGCGTTGGGAGAATTTCATAAGAATAGGAATAACAGTACTGTATTTGAAGAGTTGTCGGTGTCAATTGTGGATTTTACGGTCGCAAATATCTGTTTTAAAACTGCACTTGCGATCGTCAAATCCACAATTGACACCTCCAACTCTTCATATACAGTACTGTTATTCCTTAAGTAGTTGGTTGTTTAGGAATATTGACAATTTGGTCTAATTGAAAATATTTCTCATGTCTTAGGTATTAAAGATACATGCAATATATAATTAGAAGAAGGCTCTATAGGGGTATGCATGAGGAGGGCAAAGATGGTATTTATTCCCGTCGTACTTTGCTTAGCAATTCCAAAAAAAAATGTTGAATTGTTACCATGGGATCAAAATAATTAGTTATGTACATAGCCAATTTAATCCCATTACAAAAACAAAAAATGCCCCCCTTCCACTTTTCGGTTCACTTCGAAATCTTGCCCCACATGCTTCTGTGGGGCAGTTCAAAAATCCTTAAACTCTCCCCCACACACACACCTGTCCGGTTCTCTCTTACGACTATGCACTTTATATTTAAATGCATGCCATTAAAGCATATATGGTTTTATTTGTTTGAAATGAGTTTCCCCAATTGTAATAATAATTCCGAAATTTGACGGATACATTCAATACATGATATTAGTTCATTTTACCTTAAAAGGATCCACTATACATATAGACTCCATAAATGACAGAACAAAAGAAACAAGCCATCCTTCGGATTTCACTTTACCCCATTCCATACTATACAAAATCAGGAAAAATCCAGAGACAAGTATTGCAACAGTTACTATTCCCCATGCAACAAATCTACACCAATATGGTAAACCGGTAGGTACGACAATAATTCCGGAATCCTTCACGTCTACTGGCTTCCTTCTTCTGGAATGTCTAAACAAATATGTAACTAACACTACAGGTGGTGCGGCAACCAGTGCACTGATCATGGATATGTAAATACCAGTGAGAGAAACACTGAGTGGCCCAATCATTATTTTACTTCCGGTATCTTGACCATAAAACATGGCGCTTGAAATCATCATCAGAAACAATAATGTCAAACAGCACGACAGTCTCTGGGCTCGTGTAAAATTGCTTTCCTCGGGGCGTATTGCGACAGACAACCACAGATGACTGTCAGTGAGACTGTGTCTAGAATTGTCACTGAATAAGTAGGAGAAGGTTGTGATGTCTGATGGCTTTGATACAGGAATAACACAATCCAGACTTCCGTCGTCTTCATCAAGAGACAACCACTTTTCGCAGATAAAGAAATACCTGTTAATAATTATATGAGAAAATTGTTAGTAAAAAGCTAAGGGTAGTAAATTTGTGCATATCTGAGAGAAAAAAACAAGATTTTGAATTTAATACTTCAAACATGTTCAAGTCACAGCAAGAACAAGGCTGTATTGTATCTGCTGTAAGGTAGGCAAGTTATGGCGACAATCAAATCGTGATTCTTTCTTTTCTTTTCCTTTTGAATTGAATATTAATTAATTGCATTGTAATGTTAATGTTGAGTTAAATATACTATAAATATGTTAATAACGAGAACAAGGTCAAAAAGTGGGACATGCATACATTGTACAGCATTGTAATAGAACGATT
>MJUT01064614.1:74020-84229 GCA_002080005.1 Gigantidas platifrons
CTAAAGTCACCCATGCCTGAGGGAGGAGAACCTTAGTTTTATCTAAAGTCACCCATGCCTGAGGGAGGAGAACCTTAGTTTTATTAATATTTACATTATTTAAGAACGGTAAATTCCAGTAATAAATATATATAATGAACCATGTCAGTGCCGATGCACCGCCAATGACTGGCCTTGGAACCTCAACTTGTGAAGTATTTGTCCTCAAAAGGTATCATCCACACAGTAGTCAGTTCTTAGGCACTCGCATGATTTATTAGATATACAAATGTATTTAAATTTTTTTTTCAGTTCTTAAGTAATGTAATTATTATTAAACCTTAGGTCTATCCCCTTCAGACATAGGTAACATATGCCGAATTTTGTTATTCTGTTTAGGTCCATTGGGTTTCTTGTTTCCAACGACTTAGATTATCTGTCTTTCCAATCTTTTGAATATGAGCGTACCTGATGAAGGTTATTCCAGAAACGTGACGGACAGAAGGCGGGAAAAAATCAGAATTATCAAAATATGAGGTTTGCAACTATATATATAGAAGATATTGCCTTATTTGGTAATGATTTATCTTATCTTTACATTTAAATTAATAATATTTACGGTTATTGATATATTAAGCTGACTACTAGCAAGGAATTACGCAAATTAAAAAAAAAAATGAATAAACCAAAGCGTCGCATGGACTAATCTAGATATCTTAGTTTTATAACTATCAATGGGTAAAATACCTTTAATGGTGGACTATTAGTCCTTGATCGATGATACCATATGCCTAGTAGTCATTACTTAGACAATGACATTGTTTGTTAGATACATTCAAGCTATTGTATCCTTATTAGAATTGTTGAACAAGCATTAAATTACACACATCATAGCTATGAAAAGACCAAAGATGAAACAAATTGTAATCTTGATTGCATTTGCACTAAGGAGTTTGTTTTTGCAGAGTAAATAATTGAGAACCACGAGGAAGCTACTTATGAAGTTGCCAGGCCATAGAAATCCATTTTAGCCATTTTTGATGGGTAAATGTGTGGTGTGCAAATCAATAACACAATAACCATCGCAAAGGCAATACCATAACTATGAATATTGTTATAATATTTATCATTAACTCTTAGATAAGTTTTTGAATAAAAATGACTTGGTTTGGAAAATATATGATTTGATTTGATTTGATTTATTATGATTTATTATGCTTAACGCCACTTTCAGCAATATTTCAGCTATATCATGGCGACCAGTTTTAGTGGTGGAAGAAGCCGGAGTACTCGGAGAGAACCACCGACCATGGGCTGGCAACTGATAAATTTTATCACTTGCGGCTGCGAGTCGAGTGCACATTTTTTTGTAATTTACACAGCCGGCGCGAATCCACGCAGTATTGGTGATAGGCTTGTTCTTGAGTTTTTAGTTAATCCAACCACCTAACCAAAAGAGCCACCCGAGCCCCTGGTAAATATAAGCTGGTTTTATTATTTTCAGCTAGACATGTTTATTTTCAGTAGGATGTCAGGAGTGTGACAATTTAAAAAAAAATTGATAATCATATAGTTTCTTGTAAAACCTTTGCAATTGTCTCAAAGAGATATTTACTTTTCAATAAGCATCATATTCTTGACAAATGTATAAATTGTTGAAAATTGAGTGGTCAGTTTTTTTATAATTATGACTGTATTACTTGGAATGTGATGTAATATGATTAAAATACTTTCTTAATATTGAAAAAAATGAAATATAACCAAGGGAAACCTTCTTCAATCAAAACCGACAATGTACCACTTCTTCTAAAAATATTGTGACCAATGATGATTTCATAATTTAGATTAGTGTTTGATGTACTTAGAAAATGTGTCAGGAGTGTGACAATACATAAAAAATACAGTATTTTCATTTGATTATATCTAGAATATCCAACTACTGAACAAATATTTCATATATTTTAATTGCATTCTGATGATATATAATACAACATGTGGTTCCAAATGATAATACATTAAAGCTTTTTGTTCTGGGTATTGTAAAAAAAAAACCCAGAACAAAAGTATACATCTGTAGAAGTATGTCTGTATTTCATCATTTTGTTGCTAATAAAAGTTGTATAAGGAGTTTGGAGAGCTATATATTTTATATTTTATGATAAACACCATACACAATAAATTGAATTATAAAGGATCCATTTTGTGTTGATAAACACACATACTCAAGTAAGGTTTTCCATCATTATCCAGACTTCTACATTGTAAAATAACATGAAATTCATCACCGATCTTTAAAAATCGACAAACATTACAAATTTTGTTTGTTGATTGATGATATGCCATTTCTTAGTTTCAATTAATGAACGATACTTCAATTAATTAATTAATTATCAATGCTGTTTGTGCAATAAAAAACTTATTTCATAAATCGACATAATTGAGCATTAAGCTTAAAACGTCGTGGCCGTGATCGTATGGTGGTTGGATTTACAACTATCTATGCCTTCAGTGTTTATCACTACTAAAGTTGTGAGTTCGAACCTCGTTCCTGGCGAAGTGTACACGATGCAACATTATATGATACATTTTGTCAGTGACTTGCGACAGGTCGGTTGATTTCTCTGGGTACTCCAGTTTCCTTCACCAATAAAACTGACCGCCAAGATAAAATGAACTATTATTGAAAGTGGCGTTAAACACCATAACCCATGAACTTAAAAGATAATCAATGGTTTCTTACCTATAACATTTATTAGCAGTAAAACTGTCCTCATCATTCAATGTAGAATATTGTGTTTGTGAAACCATTTATCTGTAAAATTATGACTAGAGATCATTTAAATGCATGATTTTAACAATAAATTAATTTGTTTTTGTTTGGAAGTCAAAACACAATTTATTTGCTGTTTAAAAAATCGTAAATTTTGACTCGTCAACTAATAAATGTGTCCTTTCGGGAATAAATTACATAATAGAAGACATGATGTACACTGAATTAGATACAGATATTCATCTGCATTTTTATTTTAAGAGTCGTTAATTTCAAAAAACATTAAAGTAGTTTGAATTATTTAATGAGAAAATACGAATCTAACAATGCGTGAAATTACAAAATTGTAAAATCCCCCCCTCCCGAAATATTTTTTTTTTTTAAATCAACAAATTATGAAATGCATGATAGCAAATGCAAGTGCTTCGTGTGCCTCTAATGTTCTAAAGTTATTCTAAAATTCTTGATTTAATAAAAAAAAAGAAAGTATTCTTACCAAGTATAATTATCATCATATTATCTTCGGTCCCTGTTGATTTAATGTGCAATTCGATATACATCTAGCACTATATTATTTATGCCCAATTGTAATACAATTTCCATGCATAGTATTCAAAATAAAACAATTTTAATTAAACGATGCAATGCAACTGAACAAAAATGCCATGTTTCCCAATACAAAGCAAAATCCTATTTCGTCTATCTATTATCCGTTATGTACGTTAAAGAGCATTGTTCAAAATCCATTTGATAAAATGTAGCAACGTAATGTAAATAAAAACGCATATACAAATGTATATTAATTGGAATATGATACCATTTTATTTTCCTCTTATGAATTTAAACTAATTAGTACGATTTCTACACGCAATTCGGGGTCCATGTCCGTCATCTTTTTAGTTTTAGAGCAACTTGCATGTCTTTAACGTATGGAGTGTAATAATTTCCATACACAAGAAAATCAAGTGCGTCCCGTTCTAAAGGGCAAATCCCTTTTATGCGATTGGTTTCGTATAGGAGGGGTTGCTTCTCACTTCAAAAAATAATATTTTGTCCTCTTTCTATATTCTGGGTTCCATAGTTTGAAAGGGGTGGAAAGGGGTTAGATATCTGAATATCAGCCGATTGATATTTATATTTTAACTCGGTGCTTAATTCTTCTATATTTAATATCGAAAGAAAATTTTCTATTTTATTCCTATGACCTCTGATCTCCAGTGGAGCACTTTCGGTAAAACCGATGTTGGGTGTGGTACAGATTAAAACCAGTAATACTGTTTTATTTCTAATTATAGGCGTATTCTTGAGCAAAGAATAATTAACTAACATGTACCGTACTGCGATAATTGAAATATCAGAGGTTAGTGTTAGGTTATGATGCTTCCGCTACTTTCAACAATATTCCAAATATATTGTGGCAATCCGTTTTATTGGTGGAAGAAACCGGAATACCCCGAGAAAACCACCGACTGGTCGCAAGTCTCTCTCAAACTTTATTACATAATGTTGTATAGAGTACACCTCACCTGAGTGTAATTCGAACTCACAACGTTAGTGGAGATTGGCACTTGATTGTACAGGTAGTTGAAAACCCAACTACCATACGATTACGACCACGGTGCCTTAAATATCAGAGTAATTGTGTTATAAATATATGCATTAAATAACAACAAACCAGAAAAAATGACTGGTAAATGCCAAGAAGAAATATTTTTAATTATAACCGCTCTTCTAGCTGTGATGTCCTTGCTTTTCTGTAGCATACTCCAGCCGCGTTCTCTCAGATCTGAGAAAAATGTGCCATTCTGTTGAATTTTCGGAAGATTTAATGTGAATTTTACGTTATCAAGTGTTCCTTACAACTCTTTGAATATTTTGCACGGAAAATTGTTCTCATGTTTGTTGATGGAGAACGACATGGCGTAACTCACTACTTTAAATTATCACATAACGTTGTAATAAATACAAGTAGTAATGTGTGTTAAGTTTTAGCCAACCTAAAAACGTAGGGTTCCAGGGTTCCAAGATGGCGGCCAAAAGGGAATCCTCAAAAATAGCGGGGAAAACCCTAAAAATAGAACACCCGCCCACCGATTCGACATCATAGTAAGGTGTGTTATATAATCCGATTAAAGGTATGCATCGTATTGCATTATATTTCTGACCCATGAAAAATAGTATTAATTAATCTAATACGATTGCAAATACCAAACAAACAAACAAACAAACAAATACTTTATTATCCCCAGACACTATACAGTGTACAAGGGGTCAAAACATCAAACAAATACATAGAAATCGACGACAGTAGTTAGACATTTACAAAATATAAATAAATGTTAACTCAATACATTGAAATTGACAATAGCAGGTAGAAATTTACAACAATATACAAACAGGGTAGCTTGACTCGAACAACGTCACGTGCAGTTCGTGGCAAGAGTGTAAACATTTATACTACACGTGGCAATATATATAATTATGTACTTTGTAAAGTGTTGTTAAGTTTTTATTTATTTGTGTGGGATTACATAGTTTAAAGTATGCAGTGTAAGTACTTTTTTTTTAAATTATTAGTTTATAATTCCATGTTCTTGTCATAAAAGATACAATTATGGTGCAATGAATTATGCCTAAACATATAAAATGTGCTAAAACATTGGAACCATAAATATAAAACTGAAAATGATATTACCAATTTACAAATATTTAATATTTTTTCTAATGAATCCACATATTTTACGATACAACGTTACATTACATAGTGATAGCATCCCTTTCAATTTATATAACGAAGGATTTCTTAAGTAATATTCCGGGATAAATTTTGTTCGTAGTTCACTAATTTGTGGATATGAACAAATAAATAAATAATGAAATTCATTTCCAATTTCTAGGTTACATAAATGACATTTCCTGTTTTGTTTCAGAATATTTGCCCATCTACCAGTTTCGATAGGAAGTTTCAAATTCGAGCATCTCAGTTTACACATATATACATGTATTCTATCAGATGGGTGTAACCTAATAAGATAAGTTTCTAGCTTAAATTCGGTTTTGAAAATACCATAAAATTCACCCCGTGAAGAACTATTAATCTGTTGAAACCAATGCTGAATATACTGGTCTAACAACTTTTGTTTTAGAACAGACTTTAATACATTTCTATTCATATGTTTCTGATCATTCCATATATAACTAAGTCCACACTCATCAAAGATTGATTTGACGTATGTAATCCATTTAAAATGTATGGGATTGATTTGATGAAGATTTCACCGTAGACCATGACATTTGGTGTACTACTTCTTAAGTTTAGAATTCTTTTACAATATTGCAAATGCCTTTTTTTCTAAGCCCCGTTTATTTTCAAATCCCCATACTTCACAAAGTAAACTAAAATTGGAGTAATAAGTGAGTCAAATAGCTTTAATTGTAAGTCAATCGGTATGGCTAAGTTTCTTATTTTTCTGTATAAAGCATATAATGCTTTATTGGCCTGATCAAGTAATTTCTTTCGAGCTGTACACAAATTTCCATTATAATTAAATATAACCCCTAGGTATGAGTACGAATCTTGTGAATCTATAGCCTGACCATATATTTTAAAAACAACATTAGTTTTATATTTCTTTTTGCTGAACACTACAATTTTTATCTTATTCGTATTTACAGTGAGTTTCCAAATGTTACAATACTCTTCAAAAGCTGATAGTGCCTGTTGAAGGCCTTCTGCCGATTCAGATAAAATTACAGTGTCGTCTGCGTAAAGTATTATAAATATTTTTTAATAACATGCAATTGTGTCTTGACATTTTTTAGATATTTGCTCAAGATCACTGATATTATTTTCCAAGAAAAAGGTTTCCAAGTCGTTCAAAAACAACGAGAACACAAATCCGTTTAAGGACGTGTTTGCTTAATCAGATTAAGATGATGCATACGTTTGCAGCGCATTGCATCATATTTCGACCAACGATAGTTTTGCATATATATATATTATTTTAGTTTGGTTAGTTTTCAAACACTAGCCTAAAAATGTTAGAATGTGTTTTAATTTTCGGAAATCTAAACATCAATATTAAAATGTCAAATGATTACAATATCAATTATTGTGAATGAATCTCACGAGATTAAGTTGTCACAAAAGGATTAATATTGAACGTCATATACGAAAACCCTGCACACAAATCCGTTTAAGGACAGATTGTTTGCTTATCCGGATTATGACGATGCATACGTGTGCATCGCAATTGCGTCAATGAAAGTTCTGTTGGTGTCTATATTCGATGAGAGTGGGGGAGATAACTCAACGTGTATGATCAAAGGAAAGTAATTTCCAATATGGTTAAACGTATTCAAAGGGAAGTAACTCTGAGCATAACACAACGACACGATTTCGTTCGTATAATTTATTACGTATAATACATTCTATAATAAAGACACGGCAATGCTTGACAATAGTCGTTTTATCACGATTTCGTCCGTTATTTACATTTCATAATGGGGACATTTATCAAGACTAAATACAGTTCGATTGTTTTTTGAATTCAATCATAACGACAATGACAATGCATGACAATGTTAACAGTTAGATCTTAAAAATTTGCCCTCGTTTCCTTTTAAATCAACAGTGGAAACGTCTTTCACTATGTCCGGCAGCTCCATTCCTCAATGTCTCCGTTTGAAGTAGAACAGACAACACAGTCCGCAAATGTCGGTGTTGTCGGGTTGGTTTGGAGACGAACAGTAGTAGTATTCCGGTCCGTTGACGACCAGGACGTTGGCGAATCGGTGGTGATACGTTTCCGGTGCGTTTTCCAGCGAATCGAAAAATTCGGCGTGTCCCACGAGGGGAAAGTGAAACGCCAGCCAGTGACTTCCAACACGGTCGTACGTGTCCGTATTGACGATGAACATGCGGTTTCTGACTCCTACGTGGTCCGATAACTCGTCGGCGCAGCACACGGTCGCGGGATAGCCCTTTAAACAGCTCTCTATCTGGAGGTTGCTCATCCCAGACTCCACTTTTCTTCTCTTGGGCGAACGCCCACCACCTTCCATGTCTTCATCGCCACGGGCTAGCGGGTCCCCTTCTTTCTACTTTCTGCGGAAATGGACGAGACAAAACACGTGATCGTCTTTAAAACGGCATAGTTTGAGGTTGTCGTCTCTCATCAACAGGAAGTATATTCCCATCAGCAGCAGCCAAGGATGCATCATGTATATCCACCGCCGCTGCCGCCGCAGCGCTGGAGACGTTTTTTCGCAGCGGAAGGAAACCAGTCAAATTGAGAACCGACAAAGGCACCAAGAACCGAAACAGACACGTGCAACGCCTGCTGAAACGAGAAAAAGTGGACTACTTCTTTACTCAAAACGAGCAGAAGAGTTCATATGCAGAGCGAGCCATCAAGACGATCAAACCGTTACATGTCCCGTCATCAGATCGACGTCCGTGATGCAAGCTACAACGGAAGTTATCATTGTTCCATCAAGATGAATATGAGGAATTACCAAAAAAGACAAAGCCCGATTGTGGAAACTACAGTACGGCCGAATGGAGACCAGAAAGAAAACGAATCAGCTTACAAGAAGGGAGACACCGTACGGATCGCGCACGTGAGACAACCTTTCGATCGGGAGTACGACGAGCGCTGTACTACCGTGGAATACTTCGTGGTGCACGATGGAGGAGCATCAAAACAGTTCTACGACGAGAGAAGCCGTGCTGAAATGGATGGGATGGCCCTCGAAATTCAACAGCTGGATACTCACGTCTGCGACGGCGGCGGCGGCGATGGCTGCCGAGGTGGTGGTGGCTGCGGCAGTGGATATGCATGATGCCTCTTTGGCTGCTGCTGCTGCTGGGAATATACTTCCTGTTGATGAGAGACGACAACCTCGAAATATTCCGTTTTAAAGACGATCACGTGTTTTATCTCGTCCATTTCCACAGGAAGTAGAGAGAAGAGGACCCGATAGCCCGTGGCGATGAAGACATGGAAGGTGGTGGGCGTCCACCCAAGAGAAGAAAAGTGGAGTCTGGGATGACCGACCTCCAGATAGCGAGCTGCTTAAAGGGCTATCCCGCTTCCGTGTGTTGCGCCAACGAGTTACCGGACCACGTAGGAGTCAGGCCCCAAACGTTCATCGTCAATACGGACACATGCGACCGTGACGGAAGCCACTGGGTGGCGTTTCACTTTCCCCTCGTGGGACACGCCGAATTTTTCGATTCGCTGGGAAGCGCACCGGAAACGTATCACCGCCGATTCGCCAACGTCCTGGTTGTCAACGGACCGGAATACTACTACTGTTCGTCTCCAATACAACCCGACGACACCGACATTTGCGGAATGTATTGTCTGTTCTACTTCAAACGGAGACATTGAGGAATGGAGCTGCCGGATATAGTGAAAAACTTTTCCACCGTTGATTTGAAAGGAAACGAGGACAAAATTGTAAGATTTAACTGTTAACATTGTCATGCATTGTCATTGTCGTTATGACTGAATTAAAAAAACAATCGAACTGTATTTTGTCTTGATAAATGTCCCCATTATGAAATGTAAATAACGGACGAAATCGTGATAAAACGACTATTGTCAAGCATTGCCGTGTCTTTATTATAGAATGTGGATCATCAAGATGTCTGTCTGTTCACCGTCTGTTATGTTTTTGGAGACGTCGTTGAGAAATTCTATCTTATGGTTTCTCAATATCTTAATTTACATATTGTGTTGTGTATTTGGTTTTCTTGTCTTCGTCTTTTGTACCACATGTTGCCAGTTTTTCTGTATTGTCTATTTTTATTGCCCCTTAAGTATTCTGTAGCGTTTAGTTACGAAACCCATGTTGAAGAGGGAAAGGATGTAATACGTATCCGATTGTGTCATAATATTACTGACAATAATGTGCTCAAAGTGTGCAACAAACACAGATCCGAGATATTTGGCTGTAGTTTTCAGTATTGTATACAGGACTTACTTTTATATATTGACACAATATGTGCTGTTTTGAATCGTTGGGTATAACTCCAGTATTTAGAGATTTTTTAAAAGTTATATAGTTAAAATGGGAAGCAATATAAGATATTTGAGTATTTTAGGTCATCGGCACCTGTCGCATTGGAAGGGTTTTAATTCAATAGTAATATTTCCTTAATCCTAAATCAATCGAAGTGTGCAAACAGTCTAATTAAATTTGACAGAATAAATATACTAATTTGATTGTCCCTTCGGTATTCTCTAACCTTTATTGGATGCGTGATTATTATGATTAAACACAATTTTGCGATTTTGCGGTAAAAATAAATATCGGCAACTCATTGAAATACATTTTATGTATATTATTGATTTGTGTCTAGTGTATATACATGTATAAACGTTAGAGAAAACCGAAGGTGCAACCAATAATGGATAATCCAGCGCCATCGGAAACATTGGACATACAAGACA
>MJUT01064614.1:85466-98624 GCA_002080005.1 Gigantidas platifrons
TTTTATAAAAGATAGGTAAATATGCAATAAAATAATTTAGAAAATCAATTATATACGAGAAACTAAGCCAACGATACATTATCTAGTTCTTTGCATGGGTGTTTTACACTGCACTTAAACATATGTTCTGGTATTTGGCTGAAAACATTTATGTTCAGAGAGGTTATTTGTATATACTACTAAAAAGATTAAAACGTAGATAACTAGTTTATTGCACAGGGATTTGACCGATGGACCACAATTTCCCCGTGTTTGCCACGGGGGTACGTATTTGCAGGGCTAGTAACGATGTAGGGCCTCTATTTGTGGGTCCTGGGTCCACACGAATACTAGAAAAAAAACACAAGGTAAGAAACAAAATCAATGAAAATGGCGGCGTACTGCTAAATTTCTTATTATTGTCGATTTCCCCGATTTCTGAAAAATAAACGGATGGAATGCACTAACCTTGTGGGTCCTCATCAGCTGTTGTGCCACTGGTTTACTGTCGTATTCGTACCATTTTGCATATATACCCCCGACGATCTGTTCCCAAGACCGATTATCAACCAAAGTGGAGGTCTATTTTGGATTCTCTATGACTCCAACATGTCATTTGATGCCCAGTCCAGTATTTTCCGGTGTTTGTCAAATATGGTTCCATTGTGGCAAAGGATTGATAGTTGCTCACCTGTTGTTTTTATACCTACCATGTGATTAAAAAAAGGGCTTTCATTCTGTTTTTTCCTTTTTTCCTAAGTTTGAAATAGTCCGCCAAATAAATGCATTCTGTAAACCAGATGTGTTCTGCTAAAGACACGTTGGAGTCCAAGAGAATCCAAAATAGTCCTCCGCTTTGGTTGACAATCGGTCTTGGGAACAGATCATCGGGGGTATATATGAAAAATAGTACGAATACGACAGTAAACCAGTGGCACAACAGCTGATGGGGGTCAAATGCTGCCAAGGTTACCAATGCTTGAGGGATGAGAACCCTAGTTTTAATAGCAAGTACCCTTTAATTTGGTATCTTCAAATTTTTGTAACATTATTTAGGAACTGTAATCGTCATCCAGTCGTATCACCATTCATGACTTACCATCCGCTTCGCAACAAGAGGAACACGACGGGTGCTACTAGTGTGGCAGGAACCGCTCTCCCTTCCGGAGCATATGATTTCATCTCCGGCTTTAGTGGGGTTCGTATTACTCAACATTTGTTTTCTGTGTAATGTTTTGTAGGTCATTGCTTTTCCTTTTGTTCTTTTATTTTTGCATTGTCTCTACCTTTTTAGATATACAGCTTTTAATAAGCCCCTATTGGTATTTGCAAGCTTATGATGAAATGACTATGGTGTACTCTGTGCATTAGCCCAGCCCACTTGGTGAGGTTTTATAGTGCTAGTACACTAACACAAAGGTCTGCATTGCCCCATTTGGACACACAACAATGGCTTGAGACAATCAATTTAATCAATAATGTTGTTTACATAGCGGAGAAGTAACAAATACCAGTTTTAAAGCGATTGGGGATCTTACCCACGATCTACCGCACTTGAGGTACAAACTATTACACCACCAGGTCGTTTTATTTTGTCTGAGATGATAAAAAAAAACTAGTTAGGGTTAGTGTTAGGGTGCTTAACGCCACTTTCAACAATATTTCAGTTATATCGTTTACATTGTGGCAGTCAGTTTTATTGGTGGTGTAAACCAGAGTACCCGGAGAAAATCACAGACATGCGGAAAGTTATTGACAAACTGTATCATCTATCGTTGTATCGAGTACACATGGCCATGAACGGGATTCGAACTCACAATTTTAGTGTTGATAGACACTGATTGCACAAGTAATTGTAAATCCAACTACAATACGATCACAACCACAGCGACCCCAAAACTAGTCAGTAAATATCAAAATGAAGATCAGCAGATACTACACTCTCGGACCAGCTCCAAAGTCCAATAGTGAATTCATAGAAAGAGGCAAAATAGTTGCCCATAATCCACAAATACATTACAGATACTTCAATAAAATCTCTCTGGCTTCTTCCACTATTTAAATTGGTCGGCATGCTACAGCTGAAATATTGTTGAAAGCTTTTTTCCTGGGCCCAAATAAGGTTGTTTTTTTATTATTATTATTAGTTCTGTGATGTTTATTACATTCAGTAGAAAAACAACTCAAATATACAAGTAGAAACAATAGCATAGTAGAAAACATTTGTTTTTATAAATCGTAAAATTGTAGTCCGTTGTTAAAGACATCATACAACTTCCTTAAAACCAAGTAAAAAAAATAATTCTCATTATTGTCTCCCTTGGAACACATAATCTCTAACATCTCTAAAATCTAAAATCCAATATTTATAGTATAACTAACTGTGATGTTCGATTACCAAAAATATGTCACGAATGACCGCACAACTGATAATTCACGAACGCGCGAAGCGCATGAGTGAATTATCAGTGTTGTGCGGTCATGAGTGGCATATTTTTGGAAATCGGACATCGAAGTTAGTTATACTGTTTATTATGCAACTGTGTCCTTGGCTACTCGTTGACTGAAAAGTTTGTCTAATGCTTTCAATTTTGTAAATAAATAAATTCATGTGCACATATTTCGATGGTGTGTTCCCATCCTGCCCAATTTTGAAAATCCAGGTCCACCTGTGTTGAAGTGGTTCCATATTTGTCGGTCACCGTCGATCCATTGGGTTGTAAAATAGTCTGTGAATGTAGTCGTGTTTGACTGAGTGTCAATATCTTCTAGGTCATTTAGTGCATTGAACCAGACGTCTTCTATTAAATCAATCGGTACGAGTGGTAGAACAGCTGCTCTTCTTACAAGTGGTCGGATGTCCTCGTTGTTTCTGTAAGTGATTTGTAGACCAGTGTGTTGGGTTTTCTCCATATGGCTTGAGTGTAATGAAAGAAGCAACCCTTGATGGTAATTTCTGGGAAGACAGTCCTAGCAGCGTTCTGGGCAGCAGTCTCGAAGTCCATGAAGATTGTCGTTGGTGCTAGTTGAAGTTGTAGGTCTGCCATAGACGTTTTGAGTTTGATCAGTAGTTGTGTATAAACGGGTAGCAGTCCGAAAAGTAATGGGTACATCTGGTCATATATCCTGGCGTGTATTGTGTATATCGGTTGAAACTGACTGGGGCATGTGTAGAAAGTTCCATCACAGTATAAGGTCTCTGCATTGGCTAGGTCTATCAGGTTCTGTGAAGTGGCAAATGTTATGATGCGATTGTTGTCATCATCGTCGAATAGTAGAAATTATTCTCCAGTAGTTGTTTGAGTCCATTGTCCTTCGAGTATGATATTTTGTTGAGTTGGTGGAAGTTTGGGTGTAACTTTACGTCTGGCTCGGCATAATGATGACTTTACAGACGGAAATGTTGGTAGTTGTTCAACTTTGTTTTTAGTGTCATCGTTCCAGTCCTGGGTTCTGAGTTTGCATATCTCTTCATCATATAATATGAGTAGTGGCCAGCTTCGGATTTTGCTCTATTGCGTATTGTGTTGATGATCTGTTTTGCGTCAATTTTAGCCTGGTTGCTTGGGTGGTTGTGTGGTCTGCGTCCGAATCCAGCTGGTATGATGTTCCGTGTGTTTATTGTTGCAGGACAGTCTTTCACAGTGCATCTCTAGTAGATACGTTCACCATTGTTGTTTTTCATTCTATACAGATACCCATTAAATGATAGGTTCTGTGTACCTTGGTTGTTTGGTATAAACTTAACTTGAAGTTGTGCAAATGCCATTGTGATATGTCAACAGAGTGGCAGTTATGCAGTATATATAGCATTTAAAGGCTTGAAATCTGAATAGTTCTCACTTTGACACATAGGACAGCTTTGAAGGTTCGTGTTATCAATGATATAGCTTGGATGCTTTGATGTTAACAAATTGCCAGGCTGGTGACGATACATTGCAAACCGAATCACGTCTGTCGCACAGACTCTTCTTCCATCTAACACAATAGTCATCATCATCTTCGTCTATTATTGAATATGTGTTGTAGCAGGTTGCCTTACTCAAAAATGTTGTTTGGCATTCACCTACAAAGAATAACAAATTCATGTTGACCCGTCATTGATTCCAGTACACAAGATATATAAACAAAGCTTAAACACATAATAGTTTTTTCTTATTTTCCCACCCTTGGCATAGGATATGGTCTGACATTTTGATATGACCTCACCTTCGCCTCGATCCATATAAGAAAGTATGTCCATATTCTGGCCTTGGGCAGTCTGTAAATCTTTTTTTTTCCATATTTTTATTTCACTGGACATATTAAGCTTACAAAGAAGCAAATTGTTTGTGATTATATTGCTTTAAAAATCTTATCTTATTTGGGCGATTTGCAGTATGGTTCACCGCTCGCTAGAAAAGGGTGGCGCTGTGTTCATAGTGTTTCCTTAACATATGATATGATTGGAATTTTATTTAGCTACATGTGTATAGGTTGGATTT
The DNA here is from genome assembly GCA_002080005.1 of Gigantidas platifrons. Taxonomy (NCBI): domain Eukaryota; kingdom Metazoa; phylum Mollusca; class Bivalvia; order Mytilida; family Modiolidae; genus Gigantidas; species Gigantidas platifrons. Next base: position 89,930 of record MJUT01064614.1, read on the forward strand.
GACCCTGTCTATTCTTTGTTTCTGTTTCAAGCAGCAACCTGTTTCTTGTATTGTGTTTATTTGTTTTCATTTTGTGATCTAGCGAAACATGTTTATGATATACTTTTAATTCATTGTTTGTTGTCGTATCCTACATTTAATCTCAATCATTTATGCGTTTTATTAAAGGGGACAAAACTCTGTCAAATATTGAGTCGGTCCAAATAATGTTATATAGACAGGTGCTAATCATTAAATCGTAGAATAAAACACCACACGTGTCTCCACTATAACCAATTAGAAGACCTGTTACAAAATCGATAGGCATTGATATGTAACTTTGACTTCCCACGTGTGTTAATAGTTACATTCTTTTCTGTTCTTTTTGTTTTATTTATCCAAAAGCTAGAGGACCAACATTGCAGTTTTATTTAAATATGAACGCCCGTCCTGAGTCGTAGAGGACAAATCTTGAGGTATTTTGTGATCGCTATGTACCTCCTCACGATATAGATCGTCCCCCTAGTATTACAAGGTCGTAAGTGGTACATACGACCTTTTTAGATTTTTTTTCATATTTTGACTCGGCTTCAAAAGCTCTGCAAGATGGTACACTGGGTTCCTGTAATATCCCTTTGGAAATAGCTAAATTTTAAAAAGGTCGTATCTACTACTTTTCTAAAGTAGAATTAAAAGGTCGTATCTGCATGAAGAAATCAACCAAAATGTTCCAACCAACTTCCTTATTTCGTCCCCCTAGTATTACAAGGTCGTAACTGTCTTTTCTTAATTTTCGGATATTGAGAAAAAACGTTTTGTTGTAACTGCCACTTACGACCTTATAATGTCAAAATATGCCTGGATCCGCCACTGATAAAGAGTAGATATATTTATCATTGAAAACTACAGTTCCTTAACAATGTAGTTTATTAAAACCAACGTCAATCTCACAAAGTCATATTAAACTCCGTCAATTTGGCTATCCTGTTTAGTTATTTAAACCATTTGGTTTGTTGGCTATCCTGTTTAGTCATTTAAACCATTTGGTTTGTTGGCTATCCTGTTTAGTTATTTAAACCATTTGGTTTGTTGGCTATCTTGTTTAGTCATTTAAACCATTTGGTTTGTTGGCTATCTTGTTTAGTTATTTAAACCATTTGGTTTGTTGGCTATCTTGTTTAGTTATTTAAACCATTTGGTTTGTTGGCTATCTTGTTTAGTCATTTAAACCATATGAGCAATAACTTAGATATCTACGTTTTGTTCACATGGTGTCTATTTCCGGAGATCGATTTAGATATCAAATTGTCCGTTTGAATCCTATTGACCTGATTAACACATCTCTTTGTTTTTGTCAACCTGGGGTCTACATTTGTAGTTTTTAATCGACTTTTGTAGTTGCCATTTGTATAATGTTGAGGTTGCGTGCACGTGAGTGTGTGATTGTTGTTTAACGCCAAGAGAGTCATTTGTAAGGTATATTATAGTCGAAGCAAAGCATGGGATTGTTTAATCGTTTAACTCGGAAAACCGTGTTATACTTGACTTGTAACATGAATCCAGCAATATCACATCTAGGTCGGTGATTATTGCATGGCTCTCTGATAATACAACTACAGTCCAGATTTAAAGTATGCAATACCACGTATATGTGTGTATTAGTTCATAGTTCCTAGCTGTTGCTTACAAGACAACAACGGCCTCTTGTTGTAAAGAATGCCAAGTCCTAATCATGAAATTAATGCATGATACATTTATCCATCCTGACATGAAGAGTACTAACATCCAATAGAAATTAATTGTAAATATATATCACGTTGTTTCACTAATAGCTAGTTTTGTTTTCAATACAAATACGCTTTAGATAAAACCGAAGGGGCAATCAAGAATGAACAATCCATAGATACAAGCAACACTGGGCACACAAGACACACGACGAAGACAAACAGACAACATAACACAGAAACTAAACGCAATGCACATACTCTTTGCAAAATATGGTGATCTATTTATTTACATCGAAATGAATCTGGATACTGTTGTAAGTCACAAGTTTCTCACCTGACAATTTTATCACTACTTGTTTCTCATATACCACATCATTAACAGTGGGTTCGCACCAATATGAACCCAAGTCTCCTGTTATATCTGACATTTGTAGATTGTACTCTCCCAGATTTTCGTCTCCTGTTATATTAAATCTGTATCGTAGTTCTGTAATAATATTCAATCCATCTGATATTAATTTATTCTCTCGCCGCCATATTGATATTGTACCATTTGCGACTTTACACTTCAATATGACATCACTTCCTATATCAGTATACAGTGTGACGTCATTTTCAACTTGGCCATGAATGGTGCCTAAAATTAGGAGAATTGTATTTAATGTATTACTTTTCTTTAAAAAGTGACATTCGTCAATAATGGTTGAAAATCCAACGAAATAATATTAGAAGTAAGATGAAAACAATTAGTTAATTACATGATGAACAGCTTTAACTCCGTGAAAAAAATTGGCCATTGACAAGACGAAAAATATTGATACATTAATATATCTTCATACATTACTGAACAATATTTGTCATAAGCATTCTATAATTTATATATTTATATTCATAAAAATCAAAGTGTCGTCTTCAGACCCTGATGATTAAAACGGTATAGAAATAAGGAACCGAAATGTCAGTTTGTAAGTCTTTTAATACTTTTAAAGAAAACAGCACGAACATGCTAATGGACTTTTGACAGGTGACTTAAGACATTGTGATGGAACACCAGTAGCCTTGTATCCTTTGTAACAGTAGAATAAGATTTAAAACGTCCGTGCATTTTCTGAAAGAAAAAAAGATAAAATACTGATATAATAGCAATGAAGTTTATGAACAGAAAGTTTAAACAGTGATGGCCAACAATGCCATCAATATCAACAAAACGAACAATCACCTCTCACATAAAAATACTGAACATAAAAAAAACACGACATTTGACGATGGAAATCCTGGTCATGATTTGGGAAGGGCACACAAATGTGACGGGGTTAAACTGGTCCCTCTGGTGATTGGAACTCCAATGAAAACACAACATGGCACTTATACTAAACATTAGGTTTGTTTTACTTTGTTTCGCACATTTTCATCAATATAATAATTACTCACTGTTATATGCCTTTCTGCTTCATTAATATATTATCAGCTTACTACAATGCTTTTTATATTATGCGATTTAATTTCTTTATTTTAATACATCGTATCAATGCAGTAGTCGTGACCTAAATATTCTGGTTGAATAACTACTAATGGTAACTATAACAATAATTGGTTTTGTTTTGTAAGTTACCATCAATACTAAGACATATATCCTTTAATCAGTGGGGTTTGTGTTTCTCGATCTTTAGTTTTATGTGTATGTTTTGTAGATTGTTGTTTGTCCTTTAGTACTTTTTCTTTTGGTCATTGTGTTGTCTGTTCTTCGATATACGGATTCCGATTACCCCTTTGGTATTTCAAACTTTTCTAACTCAAATTAGGTCACAATAACACATATTTGGAGCTTGCTTTTCGCTTATATATCAGACAATTACAGACTTTAATCTTGATTACATATAGATATAAGTATTATATATACCTTGGATCTTACGAATTAACTTATTTAAACCAACGAATCCGAAGGATGAGTTGGGTTAAATAAGTTCATGAGTAAGATCCATGGTAGATATGATTTGTAGCAGAAATCAATATTGGGTGTTTTCGTGGAGGTCCGCAAAATCATGCAATAACATCAAAATCCTGGAATAATATCAAGATCTTCATGTTAGACCATGGTTTGTAAAAGTTCACTATTTTTAAGTTGATTACTGCATAAAAACATCAAAGGAAAAATGCGTACTTATGTTACTAGTGTATGTAATTGACACTTTGGGTAACTGTGTCTTAATAACTGAGTTATGCCTATGCTAATACGTATTGCCTAATACATGTACCAAACGGGTGAATTAGAATGAACATTAATACAGTTTCCGTAGTCACTTCCATTTATAAATTGCTCAACCAATTTTACAGTTCCAAATCTTGTGAGGATATCCATGTTTAAGCTAGAATCAAATAAGAAAGTAATATTTACCACAAATTGCTGGTTACATATTAAATAATTGACAAGCTTTGTACCAATTCTTAATACATTTCAGTCAAAAAGTATTACTCATATATGAAATTTCGTAAACCTGTATGGAATAAAATACGTGATTAAATAGTTCCTGTTTTAAATGTCGAACTATACAACATGGTTCAATTTCAGGAAATGACAATTGAGTATACAACGAAACTTGTGTAAAGAGCGCCAATTGTTACCAACTTTTATATTCGCCGTAAGGATATTAACTATCTAAATAATGCAAACACTAATCATAATAAAAATAAAAGGTAAATTACTTCGTCAGTGGACGACACCCTATAATTGGAAAACCAGATTTAGAAAGGGGCATCCCAAAAAATCTACAAACCTACACGACTGGTGCCACTAGTGGAACAGGAATGGCTTACCTCTCCAGAGCACCTGGATTCATCCGTGTTTTAGTGGGGTTCGTGTTACTCTATCTTTAGTTTTATGTGTATGTTTTGTAGATCGTTGTTTTTCTTTTTCTTTTGGCCATTGTGTTGTCTGTTCTTCTTCGATATACGGATTCTGATTACCCCTTTGTTATCTTCAAACTCTTCCTACAGCCAACTAAGGCACCTAAGAGTTTGTATGCCTGTGTGGTTTCAGACTCGGCTGTTCCTTTATTTGACAAATTCAATATACCGCAAATTGGGATATTTTGGTTTATTTGGTGCCTCTCTTGAAAGTGCCAAAATTAAACACGCCAAAAAATAACGTCCGCTAAAATAAAAAATACCAATATTTTATAAAAGTACTAGTACGATATTGATCTTACTCAAACTAATCAATCTTATAATTATCAATAGTATTCACAACTCAAGTATTTATGTTTCCCCCGAAAGTTGTGAGTAGATATCAGGGTCATGTGGTAAATAAAAAATGTAGTAGAATTCGTAGGCTCGTAGCCATTTGAATCAAAATGTCGTCGAAGTCAATACTGCAGCTGTTTCAACCTAAACAGCATGATTTATTAGTCCGGGATGAGTTGACAGTACCCATGTTGATAAACATACGGCTGATCTTTGCAACGAGAAGCAAGAAACTATATGCAAAAGGGATATTAAAGCTCGTTTTAACCTTTATTTTTTCAACTCGTGACGAAAGTTGTTTCTTTTCAACTTGATTGTAAAAACAATCCAAAAATACTTTGCACGCCCATATGATCCCTAATATCGTTAAAATATCACTTAAAAGGGTCGAAATGTATTTTTGTCCAGGAAGCAACAATTCAATTATTGGAAAAACCCCGAGAAAACCGCAAGATATGACAGAATTATCAACGAATTATGTCACTTTTACAAAGTTGCATTGATAAAAACCGGGTTAATGTTTCATAAATATCATTTATTGAACCAATTGCAAGTTTTCAAGAGATACAAAAAAACTACCAAAATGAGCTTTAATATCCCTTTAATCATCAATTTAGCTCTAGGGTCTTAATCATTGACATTTTTATTGTATGATTAGTATACCGGCAGTCGTCAGTCAAATAAATTGCTATATAAACATGAGACGGATTTCACACCTGTTCTAAAACACCTATTGACAAACGTTAATTAAGGTAGCCTATGCAATGTAATTGTGAATTTGAGTTTTGTGTTGTTTTAAAGTTCATCTTATCATCTTAGCTAATAAATATTTTATCACTATTTATTAATTTTCATCCACAGATAATGCCATCCGGAAAAAAATTTTGTATTTCGTCCGTATCCAATTTCTTAGTTACTTTCTTAAACAAACTTCCGGTGAGATACCGGTGGTATTTGATTTCAAGTTTTTGATCTACGATAAAAAAAAATATTGGTCACGAGAATTTATTTTGTTCTAACCATTTGAAAAGCACCAAAATAAAACAATCATCTTTTGGAAAGCACCAAAATTAAACACACCAAAAATAAGCATACACATTTTGACAGAAAACCGCCAGAATATCCCAAATTTACGGTATATAACTATTTAAAATAATCTCAATTAATGTCCAGTCGACCTAAAGAAATATCCATGGTAACTAACATTCCATCAACAATAGCATAAAAGGTAATGATGCTTTGTCAGCAACAAACATTTAGTTATTCATATGCTACACCAGATACACAATGCTGTATTACCTTCTTCTTCTTGTCTAGATTCGCTCGACACCGGGAAGTTGGAAACGTAGATGTATAATAAGCCAAATACTGAAAAGAAGAGGATACTATGTAAAAAATATTATCCCTCTAGCATAAGTGAACAAAGACAATTTTTGAATATCCTGTTTAGGCCCTGTTGATTTTCTTGCCCCCCAAGCAAAAACTGTTTAATTATCTTGCTTTGCATTTTTTTTTAGTTTCAATGTGCCTGAAGAAAGTTATTCCAGACACGCGTACTCCGCACAAAATTAGACCTCTACGTTTTAAAGTTAATCTCAGTTAAGGTTATTAATACCCGACAGTAATAATAATAAACGTAGATATCTAATTTAGTGCGCACGTCGTCTTTCTGGAATAAATTACATCATGTCATCAGATACGATCATAGTCATTGTCTAATAATTTGAATGTTTCTTTTGATATATTCAAACTGTTGTTATATAATTGTTCTTAATGTATGTAACTGCTTAAGAAAGATTATTACATCACATCACTATTTACGTATTGAATGTCTTAGTCTTGGTTCTTTTTATGCTACCTCAGAAAAAGTAGGAAAACATATGACGGAAGATACATTTAGCTCGAACGATTAACACATGCCTTAGATTCTCGAAAACACAATTGTATGTCATAGTGAATTGGACACTATCCTGATAGGCATAGCAGTGTATGAAGTATCTTTATATAGATGTCATTATTTCCGGCAATAGTAATATAGTCAAACCTCCATTAAGCAGTCACCTTCATTAAAATGTCACACTTGTCTTGTCCTGTCATAGAAAGTTTCAAATGAATTGAACATTTTTTAAGAGGTCATATATCTTATAAGGCCACTTTTTCTTTGTCCCTAATGTGACTTCTTAATAAAGGTTTGAATGCAATTGTTTAGTTTGTCATAACTTTTGTTTTAAAAAAATATAAATAATAATACAGAAACATATGTTCATTCCCCATTTTCAAGTGTAACTGACAACACACCGATGACTATTTTACATTTTAGACAGTTTAATTCGTGTACATTGATCCCGTGTTGACCTCCGTTCTACAGCTTGAACAAAAATATAACATGTGCTTTGTTATCCAATAATGACGAGTGTCTGCCCTTCAGAGGTCATTGACTAACTACAACTGGTTACCGGTTTCATTATTACTTCTATAGCTAGCTGTCACCTCAATAGGTATTTGGTTTTACTATATAACTGAAAAGGACGTCTTGGTATATTCACAGTCGCTTGAAATTCAATGATTAAATAAAAAAAAAAAAAAAAATTGTATATATAGTATATAGGGGAAGTTGTGAAATGCATTTTTGCGACAAAATGTAAACAATCGTCATTATGCCTAAACGGACGCAAAGTGGTACGCTTCGTTGATATTTTTCTACACTGGACATGTTTTTTTTTTATACATCCGTATTGTAAGAACCTTCATTCCGAGCATTTTACAAACGTATGGGCCATTTTTTCACTGACGTTCAACCTCCGAGTTCGTTACAGTCGCCATAGTGGTACTCTTCCGCAGTGAATGAAAAGTTTTCTAATTTCGAGTCAACAACGGCAATTTTCCGGATCAGGACAAGACATCACGATGACGCCAGAGCAGTTGGAGGCCTTACATTACTCAGAAGAAGGGCACAATATTTTGATTACAGGCCAGTGTGGAACTGGAAAACATTTGCACTGAAGTAATTACAATTTTTAGACATTATGAATCGTAATTCTCATACAAATCCAACTTACAACTCCCAAGCATTAATTCTGGTTGAAAAAAGGGGGGGGGGTAGACTTTTCTTCATTTTAAGGCCTTGTTGATGCAGTGATTAGGATTAAAATATTAATAATGGGACATTTTCTGTTGACATTCAGAATTTCAATGGGCCATTCTTTTACATTCTTTGTAAATATTTCTGATTTCAATGGGACATTTTCAGGTGGAATGTGATAAATGGCACATGGCCCCCTCTAATCCCAATCACTGTTGATGTATGGTGTGAGCTTTCATTTAGAATCTGTCATCTCCAGAGGTTCATGATTTCTATTTTATGACTCAGAATATCATTAAATAATACCCTTTCACCAATGACAATGTTATTTTCATAGTAAAACAGAGATGCCCATGGGCCATGACCGACATGAGACGACGACCCAAACCGCAATGTCGGATCAAAAATACAACAAGAGGGGACCACCTAGCCTTCGACACTGAGTAGAACTCACACTAAACCACAAACTCTTATTGGCCCCTGTAAAAAAAAATAGGGCATCGACATGAAATAATACCCTGCCATGTTTTCGCATATTTTCAGTCTTTTCAACCATAACTCTTGAACCAATTATCCGATCAAACTGAAATTCGACCTTGATCTGTATTTTATGATACTTAAGAACTGTACAAAGATTGAATAAAATCATTTGATCCATTCTCAAGTT
>MJUT01064622.1:0-16570 GCA_002080005.1 Gigantidas platifrons
CAGACGACAGCCAAGGGTAAGTAGTTCCTGTCACAGACCCCAACAAAACCAGGGGTGAACACAGACGACCGCCAAGGGTAAGCAGTTCCTGTCACAGACCCCACCAAAACCAGGGGTGAACACAGACGACCGCCAAGGGTAAGCAGTTCCTGTCACAGACCCCACCAAAACCAGGGGTGAACACAGACGACCGCCAAGGGTAAGTAGTTCCTGTCACAGACCCCACCAAAAACCAGGGGTGAACACAGACGACCGCCAAGGGTAAGCAGTTCCTGTCACAGACCCCACCAAAACCAGGGGTGAACACAGACGACCGCCAAGGGTAAGTAGTTCCTGTCACAGACCCCACCAAAAAGCAGGGGTGAACACAGACGACCGCCAAGGGTAAGCAGTTCCTGTCACAGACCCCACCAAAACCAGGGGTGAACACAGACGACCGCCAAGGGTAAGCAGTTCCTGTCTCTTATAACACACCCGCTGTGTTACTCTTATAGTCAAGACGTGTTGGAAACACATGAATCCTACAAAAAGCTAGGGGTCCAGACAAAGCGATCATCGTTTTTATGCGGAAATCGTAACGGACATCACAACACCGAACAAGAACATTTATTGTCTGTAGGTACGTAGATCCTAACAAGCAGAATAGCAAATTTAAATTTCGATCACCAAAAAGCAATACAAAAAAAAATGCTCATTGGGTAAATGCGATGGTGTCTTGGGGTTAACCCACATATCTGACGAGCCCTCAGGTACCGGTGTGGCGATAGAGGGTTGTCGAGTTATAATACGGAAAGCGTACACATAAAAAAATTGCTGATAATATGTTTGGAGAGTGCCTTGCTCCATGAACACTAAAGACCGCTTTCATAGATATCGAGAAAGAGTAGGCGTATTGTAGCCGCCATAAAACGTTATTGTATTCCTTTTATTTGCCCCTATACAACTGTACATACTTTTCTTATCTTAAAGTCGCTACCTCTTACTGTTGTTAGATATTGAATTTGTTCTCGTCCTGATCTTATCATCCATGCAGTATTTGCTATTCGGCGTTAAGCAACGGATACGCAATCAATAAACTTGAAATGTTCAAGCATACAGAAGAACCAAGATAGAACTGTCCATTTCATATTTTATAAAAATGAAAATTAAAGTAGTGCTGGTCAGTGATTCCTTCAATATGAGCAAACCGAACACTCATCTCTCATCGCAATTCACTTTAGAGCTTTACCAATGTTTTACAATGTTGTCTTAATTGTATTATCTTTTAATTTTATGAACTACTTGCATGTCTTCTGAATAATAGCTTATTAATGTATTTTAGCATATAATTTACAATAACAAATGTAATGGTAATGATATACGTTAGTATTCTGTAATGAGTTAACACATGGCCGAAGTTAGAGTTAACATACCATTGCATATTTATAATCTTCAAATTAATGGAACCATACGACTAGTCTCCAACAAGAGACAACAATGTACCTACCCTACAGGACCAGGATGTCATTGCTCATGAATTGAATGAAATGGATATATGGTCCAAAAAATGGCTTATGTCATTTAATCCTGACAAAACAGAAATCATGATTTTCTCTAATCGTAACGTTACAGAAAATCTTGATTTCTCTTTTAATGGAAAATCAGTGCCCATTACCACTTCTCATAAACACTTAGGTGTTACATTTAGCAATGATGCTAAGTGGAATACCCATGTTGATAATATTAAAAGAAGTGTGTCTAAACATTTGAATATTCTACGTAAATTAAAATACCGTCTTAGTCGCACTAATTTAGATAAACTATATCTTGTGTACATTAGACCACTTTTTGAATATGCATGTGAATTATGGGATAACTGTGGGATTGGAAATTCACAAAAACTGGAACAACTTCAACTGGAAGCTGCCAGAATTGTTACAGGCTTACCTATTTTTACAAAAACTGAAATTTTATATAAAGAGACAGGTTGGGAATTATTATCTGTGAGACGGAGGAGAAGGAAACTTCAACTTTTTTATAATATAGTTAATAAAAATACCCCTAATTATCTTTGTACTTTGATTCCCCCCACCATACAAAGTACCTCAGTGTATCCGTTGAGAAATGGAAATGATATCATTTTTAACCTTTCTGTAGACTTTCTTCGACTAGTGATTCATTTATCCCCTCCACAATAAAAATGTGGAATAGTTTAAATAACAATATTCGAAACGTTGATACCTTGTCAAAATTCAAATCAGAATTAAAGAAAGTCGATGAAACAGAAAATCATTCTGTCCCCAAACATTTTTTCTGTGGTCCTCGGAAATTAAATATTATTTTAACTCAGCTAAGAAGTTCAGCTTCGTTTTTGAATTTTGATTTATTTCGAGTTGGAATCGTATCTGACCCATCTTGCCGATGTGGAGCTGCCCTTGAAAATTTAAAACATTTCCTTTTGGAATGTCCCATATACACACAAGCCAGAACTACATTGATAGGTAATATCAATAGGATTACAACCTGTTATACTCTAGACATTGAATTTCTGACAAGTGGCAATGAAAATTTAACTTATGAACAAAATTGTATTATATTTAAATATGTTTTTGATTATATTAAATGTTCAAAGAGATTCCTTATCGTATAACTGGAATTGAATTGGGTGAACATGCACATCATATTAATCCATCTTAATCTTAATTTTTTCAAAAAAAGAATTTCTCTCATTTTTTGTGTTTTTTGTGTGAATACCATCATTGATTCGTTATTAGTGCTACATATAGTAATGCATGCCTTTTATGTACTTCTTTACTGTAACAAATTGTAATTTGGAGAAGACTTCATAAGTATGTTTTACTTGTGTCTAATCCATTTTGTCTGTTTAATTGGCAAATAAAATATGTTTAAACTAAAAAAACCAGGATATTGTGTTATATTAAATGTACGTATGAAAATTAAACCAACCAGTGTTAGACTTGGATGTTTTTTCTTTGTATATTTGTTTTCCCCTTATCTGGATTTGAACAAACATCGTTGATACATACTATTCACTTATCATAATGACGATCCTTTTAGTTAAATCCACTATTAAAAGAATATATGTTCATTAACAGAGGTGATACTTTGTCACGTAAGATGAGACTTAAGATCGGCATAATGGTTGTGTTAAATCGTATGGCGTGTTTCACATTACGTGGCAAAGTATCGCCTTGAATATTGGAGTTGTTATATGCATTAGTATATCAATGTAGTTTCAACGTAATTCGGGTGCTTGCGTTCGTTTAAAAACCTAAAATATGATTATGGTTCGATATATTTCAATGAGTAATCATGCGATGCGTGCTGCATTGTAATGATATATGAATTCAGTATATTTTTTCGCAACTGGAGTGAGTGAGTGATTGTTGTTTAACGCCAATTCAGTAATTTTCAGCTATAGCATGGCGAGAAGAAGTTCATTTTCAATGAGATGATGAGGTCTGCTTTGTTCTAGGCTAACACGCTGAGTTTGTATAGTGCTAGCTCACTGAAACAACAGTCCGCGGATAGACATAGCTCCACTCGGACACATTATTCTGATTCCGAGCCAACCAGTATTTGCTCTTCTCCTTAATGCTGTGTGCTTAGCGGTGAATCATCAAATACCAATGTTATAGACTTTGGTTTGACTCTACCGGGCTCGAACCCACGATCCATCGCACTCGAGGCGAGCACTCTACCCACTACGCCACTGATGCGGTTTTCACAACTAGAATAGACTACATCGTGTATTTATTCATCATATAAACTTCTTTCGTAGATCAGTAACTAAACATAAATATAAACGTAGATATATCATTCAGGGCGCATGACGAGTTTTTGAAATAAAATTCATCTTGTGTCCTCAAAGTCAACAGATTGGAAAGCTAAATAATTATAAAGTTTTGGGGGCAGGAAAACCGAAGGGCATAATTAGAATAACCAAAATCGACTAAGGAGAAACTTTGGTTTAATAATAATGGTATTATTTTTGTTTGAGCCCATACAACTAGTTTAGCAGTTTACTGTGTCAGTACAAAGCAAGGAAAGTGAGCGGTCATGTTTTTGGTACAGTAGAGTGCTTACAGGTCAATGTGCAGTGCATCTCTTAGAAGGTCGGTTAAAGTACAGCGCTTACTAGGTCTATGTACAGCAGAGCGCTTACAAGGTCGGTATACAGTATTGCGCTTACAAGGTCGATGTACATAGCAGCGCTTACAATGTGGATGTACACTACAGTGCTTACAGTGTCGATGTATAGTACATCAATTACAAGGTCGATATCCAATACAGCGCTTACAAGATCGGTGAACAGAACATCGCTTACAATGTCGATTTACAGTACATCGCTTACAAGGTATATGTACAGTACATCGCTTACAAGGTCGGTGCATTGTACAGCGCTTACAAGGTCTGTGGATTGTACAGTACTTACAAAGTCGATGTACAACACAGTAGTTACAAGGTCGGTGTATAGTACAGCGCTTACAACGTCGATGAACAAAACAGCGGTTACAATGTCGGTGTACAGTAAATCGCTTACAAGGTCGGTGTATTGTACATCTCTTTGTGGGTCGAAGTACAGTACATCGCTTACAATGCCAATGTACATTACATTAATATATACATCAAATGTTATAAAGCCATTTATGACATGGCCATTAACATTGTAATTCATAATTGCGAGCATAAAGCAAACGGTAAAACCACTCACAACGCTTCTACACCAGCAAGATAATCGAATCAAATTGGCATGATATAAATAAAACAATCTTATTATTCCGAGGATAAAACCTTACTATATTTTATAACTCCTACTTCACCTTTAATCAACGATACTTGTGGTATTTTACAGGGTCTTAAAACACATATGATTTTATATTGATTGAGTTATTGGTGATTGCCTAAAGTACTGCGTCAACTACAGCATGTATATTCAGGACCACAACAACTTCAATAATATAAAAATATACAGCAATAAGGAAGTAATGGGACAATGAGGACAACGAATGTACTACTGGAAAATTATGGAGAGTTCTGTAGACAACAATGGCCAATTTCTAAATCTACAGCCGCTATTAACGTGCAATGGGCAAACAAATTGCTCGCTATGATCCACTATAAGGTTCTGCGTATCGAGTTATTGAGAGGGCATTCCAAATTCGTCATTTTGTGACGCGTTGATCACTTCGGTGGGTTGACATCTGGTAACCATTACTATAAAGCCAACACATACATTTTGTACCTGTGTACTATGAGTGATGATGATTGTTCCATAAACGCGTCTTGCACATTAAATTAGACGTTTATATTTTTATATTACTGGCATGTGCACCTATAAATATAGTTTAATAATTTCGGTCAGAAGATAGCAAATTCATTATATTATATAATATTGATGTATTAAAGCATACAATTTACAATAACACATATAGTTGTAAAGAAATGCGATAGTATGCTGTAGTGAGTTAAACATGGATACCGTTAGGGTTAAAATAATATTGCAGTTTTTGTAATCTTCCAATTATTTGAACAATAGTACTCCAGCAAGTGACAACAATACATCTATCCCACATAACCATGATAAAGGGTTATATAAAATGTAAATCAGAAGTCTACCAACCAGTATTAGAGTTTAACGGATTATTATAAGTTTTGTAACTTGTTTCCGAATCCTATTAATGATTCATCTGAATAATTTGTACATATTCATGCTTGTATTGTATTATTGAATTACTTAATAAAATAAGTTTACACTAGTATTAGAGTTAGATATTTTAGCTAACCTTTCTTTGTATTTCTGTTTTTCACTACATCTGGACTTGAACAAACATCGTTAGTACATATACACTACAGTATCTATTCACTTACCATAACGACGATCGATTTAGTAAAATCCGCTATTAAAGAATACATACACCTGGAAAAAGGTATTGCAACACCCTAATGTTTCTCTCTCTACAAGATTATTCGACGCAAGTGTTCTATTGTAGGCAGAGATTTACTCAAAATAGAATCATTGGCACATAGAAAGACATACTTTACATTCAAAATTGAAATATAATGTTGTACAATGCACAAGTTAAAAATGTGTAATTTTTGCGAACACAAATGTCACTTGAAAACTATTGATCACGCTATCTAGAATTCCAACACAATTTGTACTCGGACAGAGTTATTAGGCTTTGAAATTTCATATCAGGTGTAAAAATTTAGTAATGAGTGTAACTTCCATTCACACTAATGACTGCCGCTAATCGTCTTTTCATAATGTCCACTAAGCGACGTATTTGTACTTATGTAAGACGCTGCCATTCCTGGTGCAGTGTTTGCTCCAAGTCATCAAAAGTTTGAACCGGCGGTGTTCTTTCTTTCACTCCACGACCGATAATGTCCCAGATGTGCTCGATCGGGTTTAAATCAGGACTCCTGTCAAGCCATGGAAGTGTGGTTGTCGACTCGTCACGCAAATAATCTCTCACAACACGAGCTCTGTGGGGTATGGTGTTGTCATCAATAAAGACAGGCCTTGTATTCAGAGGATGATTGTCAAAGTGAGGCATAACACCTGCTTCAAGGATGTTTGCCGATAGATACCAACCGATAGCACTATCTTTTCAGAGCCGTACTATTGGCGAACGAATTTCGTCTTACTGGCAGTTCTAGGGAATCGTGCTCTCTTCTGGATGTAATAAGGGGCCTTCCTGATCGCGGGATATCCTAAACGTCATAGGTCAATCGATGTCTGTTAACAATACGACTGACGGTAGAGTGGTGATGACCAACATACTGGGGAACTTGCCTCAGTAACAATGATTTTCCATCACACTGCATTTGAAAGTTGTGCGGGACTCATTATGCATCCAGAACAAAATAACCAAGAGTTACCAGTCAACGCAATGTGTCGGAAATGATACGTAGCAAAGGTAGTTATATCATAGCCCTTGTATCGAGACACTGCACGTCCAAATAATGGTTATTATAGAGGACAATTATTGATTTGGTACAGGTACCTTTACATTGAAGTGTAAATGGCCACACAGGTGTAAAATATATATTTGAAATGTCTATTTAATAAAATTATTCACTTTCAACTTTAGTGTTGCAACATTTTTTCCAGGTGTATATGTTCACTAACCGAGGTGATGCATTGTCACGTAAGGTCAGACTTCAAGCCGGTATAATACAAAAAAATGTACTTATGTTAAAGCGTGTGGTGTGATTCACCTTACGTGACAAAGTATCGCATCGGTCAATATAGCTGTTATATGCATTAGCATGTCAACTTATTTCGAAGGTGGCTTGGGTGTTTGCGTTCGCTTACAAATCTAAAGAGTAATTATGTTTCGATTTATTTCAATGAGGAATCGATGCGTGCTACATTGTAATGATATATAATTTTCGCAACTGGAATATACTACATCGTGTATTTATTTATCATTTACACTTCCTACGTATAACAGTAAACAAAAATAACTGTAAACGTAGAATTAATAAGTTTTAGGGCAAGAACACCAAAGGGTATATTTAGAATAGCCAAAATCAACAAAGGAGGAATCTTATGCTTTATAATAGTTGCCTTATTTTGGTTTGGAGCCTTAAGACTAGTTTATCACCACCACTTTTTTTTACTGAAGTGTCTGTGCAAAGCAAGGACAGTAAGCGGTCATGTTTTTGGTATTGTAATTCAGAATTGTTCCAACAGTGTGGTATATTTTGTTTTTCATTTTATTAGGAACTGTAAATTTCAATATTAAATGCATCCATATATATAGCATTTCAAAGCCGAAACGCTGACTACTGGGCGGATGATAATGCCCCACCAGCAGAGGGATGGACTCGGTGATAGTAATAAAAACGTAGATATCAAATTTTGTGCGAACAAACCCTTTCAATTCATCGTCAACTTTAAAATAGCAATCAGATGTCATATGTTGTTTATTGACACAACGTGTATCACTTGCTGTGGAATATTAATATGAAATCATACTAACAAATGGATCATAATCATTACATAATGCATATCACAGTTACAAGCAAACTAAGTCTAAGATGAAATATCTATTGTACCACGTCATGTAAATGTCTTGTCCCATATACATACATGTCATACCTGTATTTTAAAAGGGATATGATTTGTATGTTGATGTAGCGATACTCTTCATGGTTTCATCTGTATTACCATTTATTGATAGTCTTATTAACCTAGTGTTGATTGATTGTTGGTTGATTAATGTATGGTCTTGTGCTGCTAGCAAGACCGATATACTTGCATTTAATTGATACGACAATAAATGCGTTGGACTGCTGTGTTATTGACAGTCCATCTGCAGGGGAATAATATGAGGTTAGCAGCCTGGATTGATCACGGTATACTTTTAATGGACATTCGCTTTCACCTACCATTTACAATGAACAATAAGATACCTTATATATATGAGTGTCTCTGTGTGTTTATAACGACGTAACATAGTTGCCCATATAAATCAAGGATATGTGTTTCCATCTCACGTATGTCGCTTGATAGTATATATCAATGTATATACAGATTAAAAGGAAAATTTACAAGTCATCTATGAATAATTATATTAGTATTATCTTGGTCAATCATGATGTGCCTCACATCAACTGAATAAGTGTATTCACAGAATAGTCAACCTTTATTTAATTACTATTACATGTGATATTAACTGTCAGTCTGGTGACTGTTGAGTTATAAAGATGACCAACAAACCGAAAAACAATGGCATTTAGAGACTACACAACGAACACTTTGATTGATGAGTAATTATCATTATGAAGGGTAATGACATTGTTCCAGTATTGAAAGCATAAAGTACAAAACTATTACCAATAGTGCACATCATATTAAATATTCATGCCAATGCAATTATTACTGGACAGAAATGTTATCGGTAATTTGTTAAAGTTTCCTTTGATCTTTACTACCCGATAAATTTAGTAACAACGTTCAGTTGACCACCGACTGGTGATACAAGAAATTATCAGCTGTTGGTCGTTTGTCATGCGCAGTCTAACGTGACGTCACTAAACCGTTCATTCAAAAAAAGATCAAAACACAACAAAAAAATTAAAAAACTGTGTTAAAATTGTGAAATTACCGATGAAAAAATATAAGTATTAAAAAAAGGTCAAAACACAACAAAAAATTACAAAGCTGTGTTAAAATTGTGAAATTACCGATAAAAAAATTATTAGTATTTTTTTCGCTCGACAAGGATTATCAGATCCATTTCAGATTCGCTCTTGCGAAAAAAAAATACTAATAATGAATATTTACCGCTAAATGAACTCACATATTCTGTGGTGATAATCACTGGTGACATTTATAGAGGAACATTTAACTACCACCATGCGATCAGGACCACTAAAATCACCACATATGTAGACGTAACTCTACTACAATGTTTGAGACGCAACACTAACACAAAACTGAAGAAAATGATGTAAAAAGGGAAGCTCATAGATCGATGTACAGTACATCGCTTACAAGGTCGATGTACAACACAGCATTTACGATGTCGACATACAGTACAGCGCTTACTAGGTCGATGTACAGTACAGCGCTTACAAAATCGGTGTGCAGTAAATCGTTTACAAGGTCGATAAACAGTGCAATTCTCACTAGGTTGATGTACAGTACAGCACTGACAATGTCGATGTACAATACAGCACCGACAATGTCGATGTACAGTACAGCGCTTACAAGGTCGATGTTGAGAATAGCGCTTACAAGGTCATTCTACAGGACTGCGCTTAAAAGGTCGGTGTATAATACAGCGCTTTTAAAGTAAGTGTACAGTACTGCGCTTAGAAGGTCTGTGTACAATACAACGCTTTCAAGGTCGATGCTGAGCATAGCGCTTACAAGGTCAATGTACAGTACTGCGCTTAGAAGGTATGTGTACAATACAGCACATACAATGTCGATGTTGAGTATATCGCTTACAAGGTAAGTGTAATGTACTCTGCTTACAAGACCAATGTACAGCATAGTAACAGATACATAAAATATAAAAAGTCGTTTATGACATGGCCATTTACCTTGTAATTTATAATGGGGACCATAAAGCAAACGGTAAAACCACTCACAACGTTTCTACACCAGGAAGATAATCGAATCAAATTGGCATGATATAAATAAAACAATCTTATTATTCCGAGAATAAAACCTTACTATATTTTATAACTCCTACTTCACCTTTAATTAAAGATACTTGAGACATTTTACCGGGTCTTAAGACACATATTCTTTTATATTGATTGAATTATTGGTGATTGCCTAAAGTACTGCGTCAACTATAGCATGCATATTCAAGAACACAACACATTCTATAATATAAACTATAGCACAATAAGGAAGTAATGGGACAATGAGGGCAACGACCTTTACTACTGGAAAATTAGGGAGAGGTTAGTACTCTCCAAACTCATTTACTATGATCCACGATCAGGTTCTGCGTATCAAGTTATTCAGTGGGAATTTCATATTCATGATTTTGTGACGCGTTGATCAATTCGTTGGGTTGACACCTGGTATCCATTACTATAAAGCCAGCATGTACCTGTTTTACTATGAGCGATGAAGATTATTCCACAAACGCGTCTTACACATTAAATGTGACGTTTATATATTTATATTACTGACGTGTATCCCTTAAAGAAAACCCTTAGCCTTTCGGTGAAGAGACAGCAAATATGCGTCATTCTGTCCGAAACAGTTTTCATTTTATGATTGTTGGCTTCATCAATATTGTTTTGGGGTTTTTAAGATAAGATACCAATGTTCTAGGACGCACAAGCTTTTCGTTATGAAAGGTTGATTTATAGATATTTAAAGCTTAGAAACAGTCATTATTAAGAATCATTCATTGAACGATGTTAATACATAATACTTGTTATGGACATTACTGAACTAACGAACTAGCATGAAATCCAGTGTTGTAGGTTTAACATTGTCTAAAATTAAGAGAACAAGGATTTTTTTTGATTTTTTAATTAAAGTTATATTGTTGTTTATAATATGAAACATAAATTATATCAAATACAACTGTATATATTTGTGAACTTTACCCGTGAACTGATCTCTCGTCACCAACGCTATACATTTATGACCTAGTTTCCTCCCTTGGTGTGCGATGCAGCTCTGTCGAACGGGACAAGATCCGCTGTGGGTGTCAAACTACATAATCGTATTAAATGTTGGTTATTAAAGAACTTCTCCAGTAGGAGTAGACCTCAATTAAATATTGAAGGGAGGAGCTACATTAACATGACCAATTCTACAGATATAGACAGCTAATTTTATTAAATTATGAGAGAAATTATATTTCTATTGGCTTACTCGTATACCATATACAAGAAAAACACTGTAATCCCATTGCCGTTTGACGATGTACATTTCCGATAATGTTTGTACCGCCCTCCTGCTCTATATAACTTCCAAAAGTACATAATCACTAGGAAAATATCTACAATTGTAATAAACGATCTTAGGAAAATATACTTAATGATTATTATGATCATGTGTTTCAGTACTGTTAGATGGGAAATAGATGTGGAAGTTATTTCAGATAATTGTCATTAGCGGAAAATTGGTACTTTTGCCACGGAAAACCAACCATTGAAACAATTACGACAGGGGGATGATAACACATGTCCTTGTAATTAAATTGATTAAATTCCTACAATGTGTTTATATCTGTCAAATAAATACAACGATAGAAATTGTTAGTGTGTAAAATATCTAATAAGCTTATCTCATCATTTAAAATATCTATTGAGATTATCTCATCATGTAAAATACCTAATAAGGCCATCTGAACATACACAATATAACAAGGCCATATTATCATGTAAAATATCCTCGAAAGGCAGACAATTGTGATAGCAACAATCATCGTAATTCAGTATGAAAGAGAAACACGTGGCCATAAACAAAAGAACAAAGACCCACAATAACCAACGCGAAAAAAACAAGAGGACCCCTTCGAGATTCAGGGGACTCTTAAAGGGTCAGTAGTTCGTGCTCCACATATAATGTACAGTTTCAACTAACGTGGATGAGCTTGATACACGAACTGTATACGCCTTTCCAGCCATTCAATATATTTGCATCGGATTTACACGATATTTTCAACGAAAGACAATATGTGTATATTAGATCATTGCGAGTAACAAATGACAGTATTTCTTTTGTTTGTTGTCATCTTCATGTGAAAAGCAACATTACATGTGTTGATATATATATAACATATAAGGCGCCTACAATACTGATCAAGGAAACATTAAACATACATTGTTATGAAAAGTAGAATTGTTAAAACACCAAAGAACACATTATGCACTTTGCAGGACAATTCAATATACACTTAAGTATACTATTTTGATACAATAAGAAGTAGAGGTTTTAGACTTAAGCTATTAACAAAGATAATATGTCATCAATGAGACTTACAGCTAACAATTTACATGTCTATTAGATGTAACACGACAACATGTACCTCGAAACCTTTCTGTCCTCGTTCTATATTAATACTAAACTTTCTGAACTGTTAAATTACTCGTAGTGTGTGTCCCTATTCATTCATACTTTCATTAACATTATGATATACAACCACTTCAATAGTGAATAATAAAACTACCAATTTGCATAAGTGGTATGCTCCACTAGATGCGTAGTTATGGTTCTTTGTATTTGCAAATGACATAGTTTGTGAATTATTTTTAAGAAAAACACTTAAGTTGTAATAAAAACGACAAACACAATCCACAATTTTAACAATTCCAAACCCTTAGATTTATAGAATCGTTATCAACCTTATAATAAATAGTACATATTAGAACCACCTACAATATTATTAAAACCTTAAATCATCTTTTTAGAAGTACAAGAACTCTTATTGAACAAAATAAAAATCATATTCCATATTATTTCACTAGAGGCAATGTCATCGGGGTACCGACCCAAATGCCGCTAGCTCACTCATGTCGATATACTGGTTTTTTTTTTTAAATCAAGATTCTTCACGAATATACTGGAAATTATATTCCTTTGACTTCACAAAGTTCTAGCTAATTGTTAAAGCCATATATATCAAACTATAATTGTGTAATGTAATATATCAAGTAAAACATTCTTCTGGCAGGTTTTAAAACATAGAGATTACCAATCCTGTATCATTTATCTGACTGAAGAACAACGTATATATAACATAATCAGTCTCAATTGATACGTTTTTTATGTACATGGAGGAAGTGCTGGATTCAATTCAATTCAAATATTGTATTGAATAAAGTGCATAAATTTTAATTATACAATATGCAATGGGATTGCACAATGGGAAGTGCTGGGTCTGATGAATTACAACTCCCCATCAATGAGTGATGATTGCTTAGATTTTTAGTGTCATATCAGGATTGAGAGTAGTTTAACCTCATGTAAAAATGAGGGAGGAATATGATAACCGTGGCTGATTCCTCCGTCTGCCATTGCAAAATATTAGGTTTGAGACGACAAAGAGAGCGACTGTAATGTGCTTTTTCTTCTTTTTTAATTTTGTTCTTTCTTTGCTTATATGTTTGTTTGCTTTGTTTTGTTTTTGTTTTGTTTTGTTTTGTTTTTTTTTGCTTTTTTTCGGAGGATGGGACCCCCTCCCATCCTCCGAAAAAAAGCAAAAAAAAANAAAAAAAAAAAAAAAAAAAAAAAAACAAAATAAAAATCATATTCCATATTATGCAAAAGCGAAACAACGATATTTCGTCATCCTCAGTATACAATAACAGTGGAAGTCTTAGACTAAATCCATTAACAATGAAAACATGTCATCAATGAAACCATCAACTTACAATTTACATGTCTAGTAGAGGTAACATTGTGAAAAGATAAAATGTACCTCGAAATCTTTATGCCTTTGATCTATCTCCATGGAAATGTTACTTTAGGTTCATTGTACATATGCAATGTTTGAGGTGACTAAAAGGGAAACCAGAAGCCGTAAAGCGAAGAAGAATGATAGACAACACAATGACCAAACGAACAAGGACAAAAGGAAAAACAACGATCTACAAACTATTATACATAAACTGACAGAGCAACACCACTAAACCGAGGATGAACTTAGCTGAGTCATTAAAAGGGAAATAAAAAGGTATAAGAGAAATAGCGCCAACTAAAAAAAATCCTAGAACAATTTTATTACTAAATAACGTTAGAGAAATCTTAAGGGAAAATGTAAACTTTTATGATGTGTTTGTATTTCTCACTGACCATGATAGACAATAGGGCATGTACTCAGGTGCTTCGGAAGGGTTAGCAGTTCTTACTTTGCGTAAAACAAATTATTTTATGAACACAGCAATATACATAATCGTGATTATCAAATAATGGACATTGATGATAAATATATTGACACTACCTGAATAAAACTATCATCAAACCATGTTTAATTGTTTATTTCAATAAAAATGCGCAAAAATGTAAGATTGTGAGGATATCAGCTATTTTTAATGGTTTGATTTTAAGCTATTACGATGTTAATACTGTATCGATAGATTATTGTTAGAAGCAGGCTTTAATTACATGTGTACATACTGTATCAACAGGATAACCAACACTCATCAAAGTTTCAATCAATATGGTATACAATATTATTTACTACTGCTATTATCAATGGTTTATTTCTATACTTGATGACCGTCAGATACAAAACCAATATGTAATAGAAACATAATACTTTCTTTAAAGGGGCATCCGTTGTCATGTTTGTCGCTTGTATATGACTAGAGGCGTAAAGTGCGCATCATCCATACGATTATAAGATTCATTTCCGGATTAGTTCGAGGTGTAGTCAATACACGGTTTTAATTGATGACGTGTCAATAATTTACATTTGGTTAGATACGCAAAATTTGTCTACCAATAAAAGTACTTACCATTATAAATATTGACAAATTACTGAAAATAGCTTTGAAAACAACTATTTTGTCCGAATTATACTATACCGGACTGGTTGCACAGTCTACATCCGGTGTACAGGAGGGTGCAGGTCCCCGTTTTGGCGAAAAACCTTTAAAAACTACGGACAATTTGGGTTTAGGTCCCCCTATTTGCCACCTCTTTTGAGAAAGTCTGGATCAGGCCCGATCTACTTTGAACAAAACATTATAGGTCCATATATCTGAGTTAATATTGTTTAAAAAAAATTATTGGACTTCGTCCCATGTTAAGTAACACCTATTATATTATGTGAGAGAAAACTATTACAATTCAATATGCACCCCCAATATTAGAAGTTATTTACCTTTACGTTCCTATCCGTAGATATGGGATTTTAACACCCTGAAGTAGCCAAGTACATCCTGAGGCGTAACCGAAGGGTGTACAGGCTACTGAAGGGTGTTAACATCTCCATATCTACAGATAGGAACGTAGATAACAAATGTATCCCCGGTTATAGTCAAAAATAAGACAGGAACGTAGATAACAAATTTATCCCCGGTTATAGTAAAAAATAAGACGCGTTACTATGTTTTTTTTATACCCTGGGTGTTAACCAATCAAAAGTTGTTATAATTTTCAAACCGGGGATAATATTATATATTGATAGTGTACTGATTTGCAGTGTTCAACTCACAGAGATGTCCAGGAAAACCATAGTAGTTGCATGGCGAAAGCTCTCTCTATGCAGTTGTAAGGCTATATTATGGACACATATCGTAGTAAGAAACATACTGAAGACATAAATCGACGGACAAAACAATACAATGGCAAAACAATACAATGGCAAAACAATACAATGACAAAACAATACAATGACAAAACAATATAATGGCAAAACAATACAATGACAAAACAAAAATAATGATCACAAAACACTAAACAGAAAATTGTGAATAACAAAGATAGAGGTCATATATTGGTCGTAAAATATTATATGAGGCACAGTAACTATTGATGAACCCATGTTATTTGCTTTAGAAGTACATACAGTAAAATATTATATGAGGAACAATAACTATTGATGAACCCATGTTATTTCCTTTAGAAGTACATACTGTATATATTATATGAGGCACAGTAACTATTGATGAACCCATGTTATTTCCTTTAGAAGTACATACAGTATATATTATATGAGGCACAGTAACTATTGATGAACCCATGTTATTTTCTATAGAAGTACATACAGTATATATTATATGAGGTACAGTAACTATTGATGAACCCATGTTATTTCCTTTAGAAGTACATACAGTATATATTATATGAGGAACAGTAACTATTGATGAACCCATGTTATTTCCTTTAGAAGTACATAGAGTATATATTATATGGGGAACAGTAACTATTGATGAACCCATGTTATTTCCTTTAGAAGTACATACAGTATATATTATATGAGAAACAGTAACTATTGATGAACCCATGTTATTTCCTTTAGAAGTACATACAGTAACTATTGATGAACCCATGTTATTTCCTTTAGAAGTACATACAGTATATATTATATGAGGAACAGTAACTATTGATGAACCCATGTTATTACCT
>MJUT01064622.1:23597-71594 GCA_002080005.1 Gigantidas platifrons
GGTGTAAACCCTAGGGTTTTGAAATATGACATATATTATACGATTAAAATTACATTACTTCTAGATTTAGTACTTGCAATAAAAACGTAGACATAAAATTTAGTGCGCACGACGCGTTTCTGGAATAACCTTCATCGGGTACGCTCAAAATCAAAAGTTTACTATACGTCACCGGTGTAAACCCTAGGGTTTTGAAATATGACATATATTATACGATTACAATTACATTACTACCAGATTTAGTGCTTGCAATACATGTAAAAACGTAGACATCAAATTTAGTGCGCACGACACGTTTCTGGAATAAACTGCATCTGGTATTCTCAAAATCGAATACAATAAACCAAAGGCCTTGTCATCGGGTTGAATAGAAGTGAAATATTGATGACTTGTTAAAAAAAAAAACTAATATAGATAATTGACAAATTTGGTGTTATATAATACATATTAAATATTTGTCTCGTTCCATCATACTTGACGCATTTAGTTGTAAAAGATGTTTGGCTATCAAATCCTTAGACATTCTGTTATTACAAACACTACTTACGTTCATTTAAAAGCAAACGTTACTTAATGTGAACAAAGGAAATACCAATGTGTATGAAATACCAATGTGTATGAAATCATTTAATTTTTGTTCATAAGAATTTCTAACATTAATGTAATCGATAATTTTACCTATGTAATACTTGTTTGCTTCGCAACTTATGACGTATGAATGTACAATTAAGATTGATATTACACCAATTACAGCTTTCACGAGTTTATGGAAATAAGCAATATATAAACTGTAATATACGTTGGTAAATAAAATACATTGAACACAATTGGTGCAGACAAAATATGTGCATGGTAAACAATGTTATTAGTTAATGAACTAGAGAAATACATATTCTCCGTCGTTTATGTTATTCTCCGTCGTTTATGTGGTCATCTTGAATTGAGATCATCATGTATATTGTATGCAACACTTTACCGTATTGGCACAATTTATGATCCTATAGAAAGTTAAACAGTCTACTAAGAATTATATAATTATTTACTGGTTTATTATCAGAAGATCAGTACCCACACCCCTGGGGTATAGAAATAATATTTATTGTTTTTTCCACTGTGCTGTACAACACTTCCAAGAGAGGCGTCCGCTAGATGTGCAAGGGGAATTAAATACACAACTCCCCCATTAATTAGGACGTAAAGAAATACACCTAGAATGTAGTATCTTGCTGCTTGCCTCGGAACCATTGACTAATTCCAGTGATACATTATAAGGTACATTATTTACCGTTTGTAAACGTGATATCGTGGTTAATGTAACTGAGATAGTGATCACGTCATTCTTCTAAAGAATGTTGAAAGCTAATACTCATGTTGTCATCTTCTTTATTGACAAGTTTGTTTTTAAATTCGTGATGAGAACTCAACATCTGGGCCCCATATTTTGTCACTAATTGTAAAGTAACATATCAAACGGTCATTTGAACAGTTGTTTTATTTTTCCGATGCTGCAAACGTCAATCATTAATCAAATGTCAAGCCAGTTCAAGGTATAACACACACGCGACAATTATAGTACAAACGTCATCTGGCATTTTTTCTAATGTAGTTCCATTAAAATTGTCTAAGCTCATTTGTAAACCTTATTTTATTTGTACATTTGCATGCTATTGACAATATGTTTGTAATTGGCTGTAAGGTGTACTCTCTCATCGACAGGTAACGTAAGTAATATAATACAAATTCTTTGAAACGTAATATAGTTTTCTAGTTTGGTGAACTGGTGTTTTAACAAACGATCAGTATTGTACTAATAGTGCTCCACTACTCACTGATTTATTTCCACAGAATGTGGTTCAAAGTTAAGTTGACTATTGTTTACTAATTAGTAATTAGAAAATGGCTCAGGCCATCGGCTTAGAATAAATATTTTATGTATATTGTTCAAGAGTGTAGCGTTCTTTGTGATAACTCTGTTCGCCCGCTTATACTGGATACCGGGAAATATTCGCGACCGTTTTATTATCGCGGTGGAATGTCATCCGCGAATAGTTGACAGTATTTTAACTTTGATTTGCGATTACAGATGATTCCACCCCGAGATTAACATGTATTTTCCTACATAAACCCAGACCTCACGAAGGCTACAGATCGTCTGCAAAACATGGCCAGAAAATTCGCGTGCACTCGTGAGTAACGTGCAAGTTGGCGATAATTGGTCCTCGACCAGTATGACTTCACTTTCCCAATAGTCAACCTCCCATTCATCAGTAGCAATATTCCAGTAGTTCCTGAATATTAAGTTTAAATTGCACGGTACAGTGAATTGTGGACAATTGCTGACGCAAAAGCTATCCAATCAAGGTACGTTGTTCTTAGCTACAAAATTCCTACGGTCATCATAACGAACGGCTGACCGTTATGAAATTGTGATAATCAGTTATAAAGGTGTTTTAATTATCATCTTAATGATTCATTAATAAGCATGCATATTGGTTTTAATCAAATTCAACGACTGGATACAAATGCTGATAGTTTTACCTGGCTAATTCTTCACATGTCAAATCACAAGACCAAGGATACAGAGGCAAATTATAATGTTTGCATCTATTTCATTTGGACTTGCTCGTCTGTAAGACACTTTCCTGTTTTATTTATAGTGATACGCGACGCAAACTGTTGAAAACTTTCACTTGATTTTCTAGTATCTGTTCAACTAATGTGATAGTAATGATGTTCACGTTATTTTATTTTGTACATGACTAATCTGTATTTACATAAAATTAACGACCGGTTTCTACACTGAAATCCATGAAAGGTAGATTGTGCTGTGTCTGAATGAAAAATCAAAAAAGCATACACGAGACACTTGTTTGAACTTCATCTGAAAGTGCGAGTTGTGGGATTAACGTCATAACACTGAATAGATACAAAACTTGAGACAGGAGTTTTATTTCGACTGAACAAAAACATTAGAAATATATTTATTATCAGAGACTATTTGCTTTGTTAAATGCCTTATTTAGATATAACCTTGAAAGCTATTCACTCTGCTATTTACATCCATTAGCTATGTTTTAGTAACGGCGCGTAATGAAAAGAGACAAATTATTCTAAATTTGTTTGTTATTTTAATACATAATGGGGCTAGCCTAGCGTATAACCCACCTACACGTTGGACAGTCTATCATATGGGTAATAACAAAATTACCGAACACCAAGCAATCTTCCAAAGGGAAAGGCAAAATTTATAAGTCAACAAACAGACAAAATCAGTCAACAACCGGAAAACTGGGAAAACCGCAATGGCCCTGACTTGGTACAGACATTTCCAAAGAAATGGTGGGTTGAATAAGATTTTACAGCGCCAAGCCTCCCGATTCCATTACGGTTAAACGGTCCCGGTTGTCACTATAACATCATTTGAT
Organism: Gigantidas platifrons; assembly: GCA_002080005.1. Classification (NCBI taxonomy): domain Eukaryota; kingdom Metazoa; phylum Mollusca; class Bivalvia; order Mytilida; family Modiolidae; genus Gigantidas; species Gigantidas platifrons. The sequence continues at coordinate 27,023 of MJUT01064622.1, forward strand.
CTATACATGTATCATGTCTTAAGTTACGTATACATACTCAAATGTTTCCTTCAAATTCGCTTCAAACTGTACCAGTGTACTTGTTTCAAACACGAATAGTTGACCATGTAAACACGCCGTCACACATGTTTGATGGCTCCATCAACTATTGGAAGACAGTAGATGTTTAGACTGTCAAATTTATGTTTGAAACAGCTGGAAAAATAAAGTTTCAAGCGAATTTGAAGAGCACATTTGATCGTGTAAACACACACGGGAAGGTAGTATATATATAACATCAGAAATTTGTGTAATATATTTAACGATTCTTGATTCAAAAAATATTCCAATCTTAATCCAATATTATTTCTGTGACATTCTCAACTAACAACATTTTGTTAACGTTGTTCAAGTATTAATAGTGTATCACGATGTTGAACTTTTTACTATATTAATTCTTAATACCAGTCATTATATTATACTACGTTGTACATTTTTCGTTAATATCACTGTAATCAAAAACGTAAATATCTAAATTCATTTAAATCAAGATAAAACTACCTTTAATTAAATAAAAAAATAATTCTAGTATAAGCTATTATTATATCGAGCACAAATTCATTACTTATTATATCTAAAGTCTGACTGTTTTCATGAAAACAAAAACAAGAAAAAGGTCGCAAATCTGTCTTTGTAGATTGATATTGTCATCATATGGTTTTTAAAATATCTTAATGGAGAAAATAGAGAAGGGGTTATGGTGTTTAACGCCACTTTCAACAATATTTCAGTCATATCGTGGCGTTCAGTTTTATTTATGGAGGAATCGGAGTACACTAAGAAAACCACAAACCTGTCGAGAGTCACTTTCAAACTTTATAGCATAATTTTGCATCGAGTACACCTCGCCACGAGCGGGATTCGACATCACAACTTTAGTGGTGATAGGCACTGATTGCACAGATAATTGTTAATTCAACTGCCATATGACCACGATGGACCTAAAAATAAATAACAAAAACGACAATGATCTACAAACCACCACAGTCGTAGAAGTCAAGACAGGAAGTTCCATCAACATTTTATAGTTGTTATTGAACATATTTCGACCATCAGAAAAACTAGTCACTAGTAGTTATTCAGTGCTAAACGAAGACATTAACACGGCTGTGGAATGAATGTAATAGTGTAATTGTACATTCTGGTTACTTTACATTAATTATTGGAGTTTTGTTTTAAGACAACATATGAATTACAACAACACTCTCTTCATAATGTAAATTTTACTAATTATACAATGAATATTCTTATCTAAGTGAAACCGCCTTCATGGTGTCATGCTTACCACACAGACATTCAGAAGGTGAGAGACGTGGTCTGCAAACATGACCGGATTAAAACATCTCGGATACCTACCATGAAATAGAATTAGAGATTGCCAAAGTATATGTATGGCAGTTTTATCTTGGTGTGTTGATATATCATCTACGTATAGCAATTCCCATGCAGATATAGTTGGCTGTATACATCATACGGTAATATCAGGCCTCCTGGTCATGTCATAGAAGACTGAAAGACAAGTGTGTGTTGAACAAGATTGTATCGCTCCTTCTTAATTTAACTGAACACTTTACGTTATGGTGTTTCAAGTGTATATGGTAAATATGTCTATTTTAGATATACATACTGTTTAATTATTTTCCGGTTCAAAAAGGTTTACTCCATCAAGTACTGAAAGGTTTCAATTCCATTATGATTAAATTGTCAGTATTCGGTTTATGCTTGGCTTGATTAATTATATAATAAGTCTTTAACGTCTGTCTCCTTTCGATCCGTCAATTAATATTTTGGTCTTAAGTTTCTCACATTTCAAATTATTATTATAATTTCAAGAGAAATATGCTTTGTTTTGGTCCCCTGGTATTTTGAATTATCTTTGTACTTTGAGTATGTACAGTTTTTATGAGATTACTATGACCGAATTTTGACTGCACAGACTAATCTCGTTGATAGTCGTCTACAAGAATAGATGTTTTATGTGGACTATTTGGTCGCGTTGGTATTCTGTTGTTATATATATATATATATGTTTTTCATTAAATATATATATATATATATATATATATATAGTGTGATAACCAACAACGATAGAACCACTATTCTTTAATGCTTCATCATACATACTAATGTGTCGTTCTGTGTTTACTTTGTGGTATGTTTTCCATGTCAAAATACTCAATAAACCACGACTAACACAAGTTGTTTTTTTTGTTGTTGAAAACACATATTTTATCAATGGCATGGTCCATTTGCAACATGATTTCGGATTTGTTTTGCCTATTTTCCTATTAAAACCGTGGATTATTTACGATACTATGCCGTCCTTCATTTGCTATATAAACAATGCCGTGATAAACACCCCCATATATTTATTTTGCATATGCGTATCATATCACAAATTACGGATAACAATCCTAAGTGATTTCATGTATTTATACAGGACCGTTAGGCACACAGAATGTTATCATGATTGGTTTGTTTCAATCATGCTCATTTGTATCGGAAAATATACAAAAGATAACCATCTATCGACATTGGCATCTGTGCATTGTGGTCTTCCGGTGACGTAGCTACAAACAAAATATGGCTACCATAAATTATTTCTTAATTCTATCATGGGTACTTGTAGGTCTATATTTTCGTAAATTTTACATCGCACCACTGCGCTCAAAACAGAGCAAAGTTTTAAAGAAAATACCACATATTCTTAGCAAAATTTCAAATTAACCACGGTCTGTGGTAGATTATTTAGGACCACTGTATAATATGATAAACGTTTAGGAACGTCGGATGAATTACTGTGGATCTATTTCTTACACTCCACATATATGTCGGCCTAATATGGTTCGGATCATATTTCTCACATCTATATGACTGTGGTTCATATAATAAAAAAATACATTTTACTAAGCAAACGTATGATTGTTAATAGTTTTATAAAACAAACAAATTAATGAACATTGTCAACATGTGCAAGTCATTTGGTCTGTAAGAAAAGCTTGAAGATACTAAATGGGTACCCAGAATGCATTTAGTTGTGGTGTTTTGTTTTTGTTTTTTGTTTCGCTTCAAATTTGCTTGATAGAAAATGAGATTCAACAATAGTTGTTTTCTAGCATAAAATAATTACGAAAACCTTAAAATAAAATGTCAATGATATTTCAGTCGTCTTTATTCGTCATTGTACTCTACATTTATATGAATCCAAAGTACATACGGAATTTGTACGAGGCAATCACAGTTTGTCATATCCATATGAAATTGCTAGGTGTCATTAGCTTAACACATGCATTAAAATGTCGCTATCGAATAATTGCAATGTACAAGCTTTAAATGCTGTTCAAAATATGTGTTGGTTAAATTTGTGTTTATAGAGCTATTACCGGTTTTTAATCTATGCTTAAATATTTAACTGCGAGTTATGCATGGATGTCTATGCTAAGTTTAAAGTGCCAAATAAACAAAAGGTCAGGCATTTCAGAAATAACATGGTTTGTCACTGGTTTATTCCAACACGGAACTAGGGAGGAGGTACATAATAGACATATATAGCGTACTATTCCTTGCTGAACTTTAATGGTTAAGCTAAAGAGGGATATACAAATAGGTCATACACTAACAGTCACACAACAAATCCTCATTGGAGATTTGCAGCCTGTGACATCTTACTACGTCATTAGAAATACCTTAGGTATTTTCTCTATCAGTGTTCATTTTCTGATAGGACGGGCTTCTCAATTTTTCGTTATTCTGTTTTTTATTTGTTTTTTTTTCTTTCTTGTTGGGGTGGAGGGGGTTGGTTTACTTGTCTTTGTTTTAAGTTGAGACAGCCTTCATAATAACAATTAAGATTTCTTACTTAGTGCACTCAGCACGTTTCATGTATAGCTATCATTAGGTATGGTCAAATTCAACGATTGGAAGGCCAAATAATATATTAATCTTCTAGAGTGGGATAGCCACAGGACCTCAACATGATGATTCAAATCTGCTAAGGTTACATATGCCTTGAAAGATCAATGGTAGTTTTGGTTTTTTACATGATTGGTGATTACTATTTATTATATAGATATCGATGAAATACCGTGATTTCCGAGTTAAATAAAAACGATATTTTCACCAGTGAAATTACCATTTTTATTTTCACTCTCGCCATTTTTCGAGCCGGAACTATTTTTTTTTGAATATTATATAGAGTGATGTCCCTTTGCTTCATTTCTTTGACAGATTGTTAGTTTCATTTATGATAAAGGAAAGATTTTTTAACAAAATAAACAAAAGGATATCTTAATCTAGTATTTCATTGCGATACAATAAAAAGCAGGTAAATTTGGCAAACATTGACATGTTTTAATACTTTTCATGGCATAATTATACTCTAAAAACATGTGGTCTCGGCATAAAGAATCTTTCCAACAGTAGGATAAAACTTTAACCACCCCTAAAAATCGTCTGCTATAAATTAACTCCAAATAACAGTGTTCGTTCTATTGCTTCTTGTGAAAAAAATCAAAATTTTTCACAGCTTTCGTCAACCACAAGTACTAGTTCAATGACTTCTGACACTAAGATGTCATCTCGTTTTTTATGGGAACACTTACATTCACGGAGGAACTTTTAATTTTAACAATCCTAAGTCTAGTCAGAAAAGACAAAGTGATGATTCCGGACTACAAATAGCAAAAATGAAATATTAAAGAATCCTACCTTTATCGTTTAGTGGTTCCGATTGTGAATGAACTTTAGTCCATTTTCCTTCCGTTATAATCCGTTTGAATTACACATTTAACGTTTGAACCGTTTGGACCCACATTTAACGATTTACATTTCCTAGCTGTTATATTGTTAAATTACTTGTTTTCTAATTATATAATCCATCGAATTTGAAATAGTTTTGGTTTTGTTAACGGCCAAATATTGGTATGCATCCGACTTCTTTCACAAAACATTCTTCCCACAAATGATACAAAAGGATACAAATGAAATGTACGTAATAAAAATTAAAACGAAACATACATGAAGTGTCAATAAATAAAATTGTCTTTCAAAGACGAGTGCATACTATGGTCACAAAGTTTACAAGTTTACAATCTATTATGATACATGTCCTTCTTATTTGAAAAATAATTTCATCAAAATTAATGAACATCATGCCCATAATACTAGATCAAGTCAGATTAATTATGTTACACCAAAAATTAAAGGCTTCGAATCAACAACATTTTACTACAATGGAATCCATGATTGGAATTATCTACCCGATTCGATCATTCCATCAATGATCTGCAAAGATTTAAAAAAGAAGTGAAGTGCCATCTGATACATACCAGTGAAGAACGGGAAAGACGTGTCATATCATAATAATGACAATTATATATACATATATATTTTCATAGATAATGTACTTATTTTAAAATTAAGTAATCCCTCTACCCGCTCATGTTGATCTTTTAATGTCCACTTGAACTTTAAGCTGATACTTATAAAGGACCCCATTGGAAATAAGCTGAATGGCTTTCATGGGCTATCCTTGGTGAGAAAGTTCTCAGCAGCTACAATTGGTGGATTGAAGTTTCAGTTAAAGATGGCAGTTTTATGTTTTATTTTTAACTTAACGAGAAATTTTTAAACACTTGTGTATGATGTTGAAATTTTTAAACCTAAATATATTTTACCTTTTACCTTTTACCTTTTAAGTAAACAACATGGAAATTATATTCCTAATCGAAATATGTGCACATGAATTTATTTATTTACAAAATTGAAAGCATTAGACAAACTTTTCAGTCAAGGAGTAGCCAAGAACACAGTTGTATATTAATGCGCAATAAAGAAATCAACACATGCAATGCAGATGAAAGAAAATATCAAATTTATTGGCTCAAATCAGTCTATATAATAAAAAGTATAACTAACTTCGATGTCCGATTACCAAAAATATGTCACTCATGACCGCACAACACTGATAATTTACTCATGCGCTTCGCGCATTCGTGAATAATCAGTTGTGCGGTCATTCGTGACATTTTTGGTAATCGGACATCATAGTTAGTAATACTATAATTATTCTCGGTATCATAGTGTTCACTAGTATTATATAATACTAGCTAGTGGTCATCAATTCAACATATTTTGGGTTATTTGTTGAGAACAATTAGCGAACACGATGTCGTATTATCGACATATATTTAAATTATACTTCTCAATTTATCTGTTATATAATTACATGTAACTGTGAATTTATTTGTAATGAAGGACACATTTCTAAAGAACAAAATATGTTTTGTCTTGTACGACAACGGAAACAAATCAATTTAAATTTATTTTAAGACAATGGTTTTATTGTATGCGGAGTTGAACGACTTTTCCGTATATGGGATGAAAATTTTTATCACATAATTTCCTACTTATGTCAAATTTGATATCAGTAAATATAAGGTTGGTTCCGCAGAACAATATGCTTACTAATACCGAAATAACCCTTAATCTGTCATGTTATTTATATGTCATTGGCCTCTAGATATTCTAATCGATGACACAATAATATAATTCCTTCAGCCATATTATATGGTACTTTCTCTATAGGAAATGTTAACGAACTTACTTATGATGAAACACGTTGTTCTCAGAAGGCCGGAACAAAGTCGTTAACATGACTATATGCCGACGTGATCAAGTTCAGTATATTTCCTCAATAATTGTGGTTCATGTGTGCGTCTGTACAACTTTATTGGTGTTCTATATATTTACGCTTGACCGAATTGAGGCCATATGTCTTGATCTTTTTTATGTTAAATCTATGTACATTTATTGGTGAAACTGTTGACAATCACTTTTAAAATGTTATTTGATTGATTTGTTTATGGCACATACAACCACAGCGTATGCTTTAGAGACGGGTTATACCCCCACATTGGTGAAATGAGGCTATAGTTTTATACATCGTTGTTGGCAAGGGAATTCAACAAACATTTGAATAACTAAATACAAAACGTAATGCAGGTAAATACGATAAAGTGGATCCATGATACTGTAAAAGGTAAGTGTAAACAGGTTGTATATTATGTTGAGTTGCTCAAAAGTAACAAAAAACACTTATTTGTTGAAATTATTCTTGTCCGGAATAATCATGAAATGTTTGACACCAGATGTCAATAAACACTTACTCACACATTACAACAATAACGAAACAAGGAGAATAAAATGAAGACAATACTATAGTTATGTTACTAACGAATAGATTTGACACACTAGAGATGTATGATATAACAGAACAATCACAAATGTAGGCAACACGAAATCTGTATTTACAACAATACTGGATTTCGCCAGGGTGACATGTAAAGGTCATTGTGTTCTGTGTTAATGACACTGTGTGATGCTCTTATTTAATAAAATCAGATTATACAGCAAGATCATCTCTACAGTTAGACACTCTACATGTCAAGATTGAATCAATCTATATTTATGACACTTGAGGATGCAATGTTGTCTTAATTGACATAACAAGTTAATGCCAGACCAATCTGGAAGTATCCAGCAATGGAGAACCATACAATACATCCACCCACTGGATCCTCCAAACGATACAGTTTGGTTGAATGTTCAGACAGCGTTTCTTGTGCAAAGTTATGAAGCCTGTACATACATTCAGGACCAATGATTAATTTACACTAAGACGCATCTGTAATAACAAACAAACGAATGATGATGTCTGGGTCATCTTTTGAATAAAGATGAATACATTACAATGTCGATTAATCATATGATACCAGAATCATATTAATTATTAGATATGCAATGTATTTTTGATGAATAGTAAAAATCTCCATATATACATACAGCGAGTTACATGAATGAGCCGTTATCAAACGAATATCAAATTAATCTAAAACACATTACGTTTCTACATGGTCACAATTGATATCGTATTGCTGTTATTGTTTTTGTATGGCAAAAGTTTCAATCCTTCACAATACAATGCTTATGTACAAAGGTAGTGTAGGCCTTGGTGCAATGGGTAACAACCAACACATTACAAGATAATACCCTAAAACACAGTATGTCTTTTCAACCTCGGATGAATGATAATTTAGACGTATGCCAACACCATCGTAACATTAAAGGATGACGGCGATGTTGTTAATTGGTAACTAAAGTAAGAAAAATAACTACACAATCATGTAAATCGCATGAATATACAATCCTACGTATTTGTAAATACATGGTTAATTATTTTGTAAATGTCGATACATATAAGACACTGATTATAAAAATGATATAACAACTAAATAAAAAATGTTCAAAGCATATATCCTTTGCAGAGATCTACATACGACTTGATCACCACCCTCTTCTCTCAATTTGCTTCGTTGAACACCCTATACTATCATATAGTATATAGCTGCATATGGGTGGCGAACTCAGAATTGAAGCATGTGAACACAGTGTCTTGTACAACGACAGTAAAAGTTTGTATACAAGTAAAATACATTGACACACACGAATATAGACAAACACGTCAACATGCACATTTTAGAGTTGGATGCAGTGATATCTGGTATGCTATACAATCTATGACAGACCAATTGTGCACACCAGGGAGTAGTTGAAGTTGGACTTTGCAGAGTATGTCTTCTGAACGATGTTTAATCAAGTTCTAACACACAAAAGTGTCATTATAACAGTTTCGAATATGTCGAACGCGGTATAATTCTCCTATTGGTTGACATTATAAGAATGTTTCAATGCCAGGATAAACCGACAATGTGTCTTTGTGGTTTAACACAAACATTTCAATATGATCTGATTTTGAAAAATTGGTCAATTTGTGTTATTTCCCAGACTTTTTTTAATTTGTACTATTTATATGAATGTATTGATCAATTTAAAGTGAACGTTTAAATACATTTCAATGTGTTCCGGTGCAAATGGTGTATTCCTTCCAGTAAGAAATGGTTTCAATTCCCTTATCATTACAATGTCAATTTCAGTTTCTGCTCGGCTAGATTAATTATCTTTGCTGTCTGTGAGTATTTCTTGCAATTCAATTTAAATGCATCAGAATTGTCGACTTGGTTTTGTCACAAGAGATTGGATTTATTATTGTCAAAGTTACAAATATCACCTAAGCATTTACAATTAGTAGATAGCCCATATCGCATCTTAGAGTAGTCATCTGCAAATAACGAAATCTAATTGTATCTAATAGTCCGTTGATTATTACCAGAATGTATTAATACTGCTATGTAATGTATATTTTGTTATTTCTGTGGCAATGCAGTCATGAAGTGAAATTAGATTCCATCAACTAGATTAGGCGGAAGCCGGGGCATGTAAGCCTCTTGCTCGTCATTCTGGTTCGAATATATAATATTAACCAGATGAGGATATGATTTTTGAATGAATCAGTGATTGTTATTTCACGACAAGGAAACAATTGTCTAGTTATATCATGGCGAGAGGAGCATGTTACTTTTTGATGAGAGAATGTTGATGTATGCTTTGTACTAGACCAATCTGTTGTGTTTATACTTTTACCACTGTAACATCAGTTCAAGGGAGATATAGAGCTCCATTCGAACACATTATTCTGACTACGAGCCAACAAGTCATTGCTCTTACTCATAAATAATATGTGCTTAGTGGTCAAGCAACATACTTTTAGTCTTCGGTGAATCGAACCCAAGATGTACTGTTATACATTCGTACACGATAACCATTACACCACAAAGGCGACCTAGATTGTTAAAAAATTATATTTAACGTTCTTCTTTTTTTTTGCTGTTTTAATTTCATTTTCATTTCATTTTTAACATTAATTTGGTACATTCAATGTTTTTTGAAGATTAATCTTTAGATTCATTGCTTTGTTCTATAATTGCCTGTGTAATGTTATATATCCAGATATTAGTGAGGAAGTTTCTTCAGAATATTGGTATTTTTTTTTATTCATTGATCTTCCGATTTCGTAATCATTGCTACTTTCATTGTTTTCTTGTTGGATTGAATCACTGCTATTTTACGTGTATTCGCCATAACACTCAAATTAAACGTCCTATTCATATAAATTGTATCTTTTATATTGTATTGTCGAATGAAATGAAGATTGATTATTTAATAGATATTTTGTAAACGTTCCTTTATTCTAGATGCTATAAGATCATTTTACAAGGATTAGTTGCCAGTGAGAAACACCAGCAACAGTTCCGTCACATGCACTTCCACGATTATACTAGAAAAGGACACACAATTCCCTGGACCCTTTACGTCCAGCTTAAGCAATATGCAGATTCGGTGTATATCTGTATGGTCAACAATTCCACCAATATTAACAAAACAAACAATTAACTCTCACCTTAACATCGAAACACGACGTTGGAAATCCAGGTCCAGGTTTGAGATTAAACCAGTGTCGATTGTTTAAATAACTGTATCTAATCCTATTCTAAATCATGTACTAGGTTTTTAGATGACCTTATATTATATACATACATTTATTGTAAAGGTCTAGTGGTTAAGACAAATAACAAGAAAACGGACGGGTGTTCGTGTCACGATACCCTCCTCAGGTTTTAAGGATTCCAGATACCTACCCTAGACCAAGGGATCTCGCCCTACCACTGCATGTAGTAGTCACGATATATCTGAAACACTGCATGTGTATTGTTGTTGCTTTGCATGTTCCAAATATCCAGACAACATTTACAAATATATATAAATTAATACCAGGAATAGCATACAATCTGTAGACTGTTTAGTCTAACAAATAAAGATTTCCTGGTCAGCGAATTCTCCCATATGTAATATCGAAGTAAATAAATAAAGTTCGGTAAAATTGAAAATAAAGGGTTTCACTTCCAGTTGTCACGAGATATAACAAGGAGAATCGAGAAAAATGAAGAACTTCCAGGTGATAAATGAAAAGATGCAGCTTGCTGCCTAAAGACTACAGATGTAACTGTATTATCATCTTTAGATCTGTATAAATGGAGTATTCAGTACATTGATGTTGCATATGTAACTTGTTTAAGCTAAGGTGTTATTTGCACGAGTAATTGTGTTCATTTCCTGGTTTGAGAATCATATTTCTGTTGTTAGTTTCTGAAATTGATGTCTTGGAGGGATGATGTTTAAGAATTGATTATTAATATCGAGAGTGCAACATGCTGTAATATTTGTCTTATTCAGTGGCGTTTTCTTTTCCTTTTGGTCATTATATTGTCTGTCTCTCGGGTTTCGGCTTTAGATTACTCTTTGGTTTCTTCACACTTTAGTCCTTCTAAGGAGAACATTGTTTTTTTTAATTACTTGTTTTAACATTAAGATTACAAAGTTCTCATTATGTATTTAATACGTTGAAAATCCTGATAATGATATTTTGAAAATGTTTCTCGAGATGTTTTGAAAGATATGTTTATCAAAGTGTTCTCATCATCCTCTAATTTAAGATGCCTTTGTCAGATGAGAACGTGTCGTGACAATCTTTAAATTTTATATTTCTTTTTCAGATGTCAATTTATCTGTCCATCCATAAATTGTAGATGTATTTTCCTGACGTCAAAATGCGCCTTAACCTTTCAGCAATTTGGTATTTATTATCAGATGTAATAATGTCCTGAATTGTCTTCACATTATCCATATTTAATTTTAAATTTAATATAGAAACTGTCCATCAACTGTTATGTGATTGCTTTATAGCATACGCCGTTTACTTTGAAGCTTTGATGTTTTAAGGTCTTTGAAATGATTGTATTAGCTTAACATAGCGCATGCCTAAGTGGATTCGGGGTGCCATTTCCTAGTCTCCTCGAAATTCACCGCCGGTTGTAACCAAGGATCGTGTTTCTCACGCTTGTGTTTTCTTTTGTAGATCATTACTTGTCCTTTGGTCCTTGTATTGTCTGTCCTTTCTTCGATCTGATTACGCCTTTGGTGTCTTCAAAATATTCTAAATGTTTAACAATACACAGACTGTACAGGAATATATATAAGACATGACCTGGATTTCCAACGTCATATGTCGTCGTCTTTCTTCAGCTTAATTGTTTGGGACGAGCGGTGGTTATTCGTTTTGTTGATGCTGGTGGAATTGTTGATCATCGCTTTTATGCTTCCTTTTCATCATAGTTTTTTCTTCTTCTTGCATGCATTTGCCAATCTATTTCTCTATTGTTTGGCTATACTGAGAAATATTGAATATATATAATGGTAGATAAATATGGCGACTTATATAATTTTACATTAACCTTAGTAATATTGGAGTGAACCATCTGTCATGTATATATATATAATCTGATTAGTTGTATTAACTTTACGTGTTATATAATAGTACTTAATAATTGAGGTTGTAGTAACACATTGTCAAAGGAGTCTACTAGGTTAAAAGATAAATATAAGACGATTAGGTTGATAAGATATTAGACAACACATATCTTGTCATAAACGACATCAAGTCAATTAGTGTTATAACAATGTTATAATCAACGAATGTGTCTTTGCTTGATATATATACTTGCAGTATTTTTTTCTTTTCAAAATTGCTGAGGGGGGGGGGGAGTTCATATCAGGGGACATGGCAGGTCAATGGAATGTGTCAATCGCCTCTTGCATCAATATCGGTCTGTCAGCCAATGGAAGACATGCAAGTCGAACTTACAATTAAAAGAAAAGCACCCCAGACAGATATACCTCTGTCACTGAAAGCTGTTGTACCCATCACATTCCAGCTATGAAATGTAGTGTTTCTATATCACCAGACTCAAACGCGCCAATCACGGTAAATTTCAATAAAAATCGACTTTCGTCGGACTAATGGAATCGTTTTCAATTACTAATATTCCAACGGAAATTGTCACGTGACCATTGTATAGGTCGCCTTGCACACAGGCGAAGCTCGATGAGCCGTCTGTTAACAGTCTTTACAAATACACAACCCAGAAAATTCACTTAATCTCTAAAACGATTTCTTCTGGCACACCGAGCTACTAGTCTATCTTCGAGGTGTAGCTTTGTGGGGCCTGCCAGATCACGGACGTTCATCAATCATTCCAGTCGCTTGCAATCGCTGTGCCGCCATTTGCCCTGCCACCTTTCTATTGCTAAAACCAGCCTATGCCATGCCAAAAGCTTGCCATCTCTCTGCTAAAGTACATTTTTACCTAACCATAATATAACGATGAAAATACTCTATACGAAAAACTCTATAACTTAAATTTGCAAACACACTTTGTGTAATTAGATATGACACCAATTGTAAACCAGTTTAATCGACAGATCGATGACGTGTTACACATTTAATTATAGCATAATTATTTCAAATAAGTTCAAAATTCGACTTTTTCATTGGTGTAGACATCTTGCAAAGATATATAAAAGATCGGAGGCATTTTTGAAACATCGGAAACAAATTCTTGGAAAATGTATAAACAGCGCACTTCCAAGTATCACATTTAGCACAGAGTATTCAATCTACCTACAGAACATAATTATGTGCTCGTTTTAACAGACTTTACAGCAAGTGGTGAATTTCACTCTTTGAAACAAACAGTGGTTTGCAGACTCGCCACTACAGTGATGTTGGACATTTCCGGTATCGCCACAAACAAACATGTTGATAGAAATACAGCATATTTGTGCCTTTTTATTGACACTTTCATTTTATCAACTGAATGCAGAGAATTTATCAGGTGATGTCGAAACACATGCAACTTATTATCAATTGCATAATGCATATAAAAACTCGACTGTAAACAACAGCGTCGATATTATTAACATTACATTTGCAAAGGACCTAAATATTGACCTTTACATTTCAACATTCTACCATCTGAAACATGCTAGATTACAGTCATTATCTGTCCCAGTTGAACTCAGACAGAGCCACATATTTCTGGTATTACTGTTAATCAGCGGGGATGTCCCTGTCAACCCAAGCCCGTCAAAATTTTCGTGTGGGAACAAGAAATGTCACACTACAGTGGCAAAAAACTACCGAGCAGTTCTGTGTGAATCATGCTTCTACAGGTGGCACATTACATGTGCTGATATAACACCCAGTGAATATCATCTACTAAGCAATACTGAAGATCCATTGTTATGCAAAACATGCCTTACATTTAAATTTTCTGATTCGTTCTTTGAAGATCAGCCAATACCTTATAATGGTGATAGCCCGGTTAGTAGCAATGAAACGCTAACATCAGTTTTCGATGAAATTAAAACTGTTCGTAAAAATCATATCAACAAATTCATGGTATCCCATCTTAATATAAACAGTCTCTAATCCAAGGCAATTCTTGTTTCTGATTGATTGATTTCTAAAACAAATCTTCTCCTCTGAAACTGCTTGCCCAAATGAGCCGAAATTTGGTAGGAAGCATCTATGGAAGGTCCTCTATACAGACTGTTAATTTCGTTCCGATTCGTTAAAAACATGGCCGCCACAGGCAATTCTTGTTTCTGATTAGTCGATTTCTAAATATCTTCTCCTCTTTCTCCTCTGAAACCGCTTGGCCAAATTGAGACGAAACTTAATAGGAAGTGTCTATGAAGGTCCTGTATAAACATTGCTAAGTCCGTCCCGATTTGTTTACAAACGTTGCCTCCACAGGCAATTATTGCTTCTGATTGCTTGATTTCTAAAAAACTGCTCCTCTGGAACCACTTGACCAAATGAACCCGAAGCTTAGTAGGAAGCATCAATGGACGTCCTCTATAAAGATTTGACATTTAGTTCTGATCCGTTAACAAGCATGGCTGCCACAGGCAATACTTGTTTCTGATTGACGGATTTCTAAAATATCTTCTCCTCTGAAACCCTGTAGCCAAATGAACCTGTGGAAGGTTCTGTATAAAGTTTCCTCAAAACAGAATAAACGATGAGCGACGCAGGCCACTAAGCCTCTAATTTCTGTTAGTCATTGTATTGCCTCTTCATCGATTTACGCCTTCTGGCTATCTTTAAACATTTCTTACGAATGAATCATGTGGAATATCACTATTTTATTTTTCTTTATTCCAGTTCTAGCAATATTTCAGATATATCATAGAGATTGCAATGGGTAAAAAGAATAGATGGCTTAGGTTTATGTGTGGTTAATGCAAATTTCAACAATATTTCAGTTATATCATGGTAGTCAGTTTTGTTGTTGGAGCAAACCTGCCACAAAACTGACAAATTTTATCATATTAATATAATTGAAATAAATATATATATATCATTGTACACGGTGATAACTAGTGGTAATGTGTAGCACAGTGATATGGACGGGTCATAGTTCACGAATTTCTTCCATAGATGCATGTACAAGTGATTGTGTATCCATAGAATATAACCCTGTTACACAGTCACTGTAATAAAGTTGCTTGTCTTACCTTGTGGTTTATTTTATTTTATTTTCTTTAGTTTCTTCTTTTTGTTTTGCTGTAACGATATACCTTACATAAAATTGTACGCCTCCCAACTATCAATTAATTGCTATGTATATATAATACAATATCGGAGAACTAACCTAGTTTCAGTCTGCATTGATCATATCTATTAAATCTAGTATTAAAGTTAGTAATATTTGTATTCTGGAGACGTGTCATGCACAGATACATTTCTATTTTTATACTGGATACACTCCTTCTGTCTGATAGGTTGATAAATGGATTAATAAGAATTAACTTCGCTTAATAACACTCCTCTTGTCTGATTTAAATGGATAATGAAGATTCAATTTCATATAAGGAAAAAAAGTATGAAGATACACAAGGGTAAATTTACTCAGAAGCCGTACATCGAGGAAGGGCAGACGATACATTGAACAACATAATAATGAGAAACATACAAACGCTACACGGAACACTAAAGAGTTAGCAACATGATCACCGCTACAAACCTGCGATCAGATCAGGTGCAAGGGAAATGTCTGTACCTCTGCTCCACTAGTGGCACACGTAGTGTTGCTTGTGTTAAAAATACTTTGACAAGTAGAGAACAAGGGAAAAAGTAACTCATTTTAACTACAATAAAAAGATAAGTTGAACATATCTAAAAAGTCATTGTATATCCTCATCCTGGGTATAACACGTGTATAAATAGGAACTGATTTCTGTGCTGACGGATACAACCCCTCATCAAATGAAATATAAACACCATGACCTTATGACTGGTCGTAGACGACTGACTTGTGAATGGAGAATCAGAATCACACGGTACTCACAAGAGGCAGACAAACTCCAGGAGATACTAGTGTGTTTCTATAATATATTCTTTTTACGATTTTCCGTTTAGATTTTAAAACTGTTCTGATGGCGTGATATGTTTTGTTTAAAATTTGATAGATACTTCAAATTGATAACATACGTATATAATTAGTGGGATTGTAATATTCTCAAGATTATGTGATTTTATCTTAGTTTTTATATGTTCATTTATTAACCAACTTACTGTTATTATGGTAAATATGCATGTGCATTATATTTGTCCACACAGGGCCATTACGACAAAATAGGGCATTATTACAGTGCCGATTATGGAAAAGCAAGGCCATTATGAAAATGAAAAAAAAAATGGCCGGCATGCTTTGGAGAAACTATCGCCTGGAAAACATTTTTTCTGTCTACGATTGACTGATATTTCATATATATAGAATAGACTATTTGTGATTTTCAGAAAATCGATATTTATGAAATTGACCTCTGACGTGACGCGTAATATTAGCAGACGTTCACAGAACTGTAGTCTGCAGACGTGCAGTGATGGAAGTGCAAGACGGTAATGTTTTGCCTACAATTACCCACAGAAAATCAGATCGGGGGGTAAAGAGCGGCAAAGGAATGATGGATATACTACTTGACGACATCAACCGATACGAATGTCTTGCTGAAAGGGATCAACTCTTGGCACTACAGAGTCTGTTTTCGGGGGATGGTGATCTTCAACTGGATGAAATCTCAGTGTCCGATCATGCTAGCGCTGATGTGAACGTGGAACTCCAGACAGATATTAGTGAAGAGAACAATCGTTATAAAAATGTATCTATTGAAGATACAGACAAATGTATACTGGAAAACAGGAACAAAAACCAAGTCGGACATTAAAATGTTTTTGATTGGTGCCAGTCAAATGGGGAACTAAGAGTGTCGGAAGATATTCCATTTAATGCATTGGATGGTTTGCTCGCCCGATTTTATTTAGGTATGTTAGACCATTTGATGTTCTGTGTGTATTTGTTAGGTGGGGGAGGGGGTTTTTAAAAAAGAAATTCTGGCCGTGATTTTTACGGAAACATGTGCTCTGGTACATATTTTGCTTAGTCAGATGTGTGTAAAAATAAATTGTTATATTTGAATGTAAAACGGGAGAAAATCTGACACGAGACGCGGGCAAAAAGTAAAATCCTGCCCAGGTACGAAGCCCAGCCCCCCCCCCCCCATCTTTCAGTACAGTGCGATGCTTTCATCTCTGTAAAATCAGTCAACCGTTTTTTATTTATGAAATTTGTATTGTAAGTTTTCTACAATAGTTTTATGATTTCATTAATTGATCTTCTCTTTTGAATTTGTAACTTTCTGACTGTAACTTTGATATATTTTTCTTGTACTTTGAAGATATAAAGAAAGTGTTGTTTTACAGGTGTGAGAAAACGTGATGGCAATGAATATGAATCTGATACTCTCAACGGGGTCCAAAACAGCATTGATTGCTACTTAAAGGACAAAAAATTCAAATAAATAGAAAGGAACTGAAAGATAAAGGAAAAGGAAATAAAAGAGGCAGGGCTGATTTCTTGGAAACAGAAGAGATCCAGATTATGTATAAGAAGCAGTTGCTTGGAGCAGGTAGACACTTTGTATTTATAGATTAACTACATGTATATAACAAACAAATGATGGAAATAACAAAAAGTTTTAAAGGAAAAATTTCAATTTATGATTATTCAATTGTTAGAGATGCGACATTTGTGATACATTAGCTGTATAAAGCATTACTATGATTGTTATATCAATGCAAATCACATCAACAACTGAAAGTTCTATCTTTTCACAACATATTCCATCTTCAAGTCAAGTAATATTTATATACATGATTATAACAATAAACACAAGCTCAAAGGAGCTTTTAAAACCGACAACACAATACACATAATATATATTGCATGCACACACATCAGACATACACACTACAAGTCTCTTGCATCCTAAATCATACACAAATCATATAAGCAAAACATATAAAACACACATAGCACTGTACTATAGCCGATCTCAACAAGAACCCACTTTGGACTCTTGTTCAAGATCCACACACAGTTGCTCCAACATAACGCAGCAAGTAAAAAAATAAGCAGCAGGTAAAAAAAAATAATACTGAATACCCAAACTGGCACCAACATAAACAGTAAAAGCAGCACTGTCTAACTAAAAAACAGAGAATAAACAATTTTCAAGCTAAACTAAAAAAAAAATAATAATAATTAAACTTTTTTAAATAATTAAATAAAAAAGAATATAAAAATATAAACGAACCAAAGTTACAAACTAAAATAGGCTAAGACATACAGGCATAAAAAGGAGGACTGTGTATAGATCTGAACAAGAACCCACGTGGCAAGCGCCTCTTTGGACTCTTGTTCAAGATCCACACATAGATGCTCCAACATAAAGCAGGGAATATAAAATAGCAGACATTAAAACATGCAGATGCGCACTAATAAGCAGCTAGAAAAATTAAAGCTAACACTACTATGCAAAAAGCATTTAAGCATTTGATACTAAATAAAAACACATGTACACAAAAAAAAAAAAACAAAAAAAAAAACAGCTAGATACAGTATCCACCTCGTCACGCTGCTATTTATTTACAAAAACTGCATTTACACACTTCCCTTCCCCATTTACTGATTAACCCTTTAAAATGTTCAAGTGACATTTCAGATCTAAACTCAACAGGAAATTAATTCCAGAGTTTTGGAGCAGCGTAACGAAGCGAGTGCAGACCATACCTAGTTGTTCTTACCCTAGGGATTTCCACTGTATTCTTATATCTAAAAGATTAAAAGTTATTTATGTAATTCACTAAATCATGTAAATACACAAGCAATTTCTTATTTGATATTTTAAAAGTATGTATAGCTAGAGATCTCAACCTTCTGATTTTCAGAGATGGTAATTGTGACCTTTCTAACAATTGGTCATAGTCACTATTCTAGTCATTATATATGAATCTCAATGCTCTTTCTTGCATATACACTAACTTCTTTGTATTATTTTCACCACAGAAATGCCACACTAGTAGGCAATAGTTAAAATTTGATAATATAAATGAATAATATATTGTTAACTTACTAAGTCTGTTCGGATGCAGGCCAATCCTTTTCAAGACATTAAGCTGTTGAGAAGCCTTTTTGCAAATATTTGAAATGTGAGAATTAAAGTTTAGCATAAAATCAAAGGTTACTCCTATGAGTTTAGCTTCATCATCACATTTGATGATTTTACCATCCAAATTAAAAGAAATATTTTCATCATGAGTCTGTTTGCCAACAGCAATGGCTTGAAATTTGTCAGGGTTGGCCTGCATCTGATTGTCATTAAACCATGTTATTAAAACTTTACTTTCTTCTTCAAGTACATTTATTAACTTATTAATATGTGTATCTGAATATGATAAAGTATTGTAATCTGCGTAATTATATAAGCTGCCTTTAGAGATGAAACAGAAAATGTCGTTAATAAAAATTTAAAAAGAACAGGACTCAGTATTGACCCTTGGGGTACACCTTTGTATATTTCTGAAAATGAACTACATACTGAACCAATTTTAACACACTGTTTTCTGTTACTTAAATAACTATCCAAAAGTTTTAACGCACTGTCTGATACACCATAGTTTTTTTTATTTTTAGTAATAATAAATTATGAGGAAAACAATCGAATGCCTTAGACAAATCCATGAGGATTGCTGCTACAAATTTATTTCCATCTAGACATTTACGCCAATCTTCCAAAATTGTTATCAATGTATCTTGGCAGCTATAATTTTATCTTAAAGCTGATAGAGAAATATTAAAATAGTTATCAAAAAATTCTACAATTTGGATATATACAGCTCTTTCAAAAAATGTTGATACAGCTGGTAGAACGCTAACTGGCCTGTAATTACCTTTACATAGAGTACTATTCTTTTTATTTACTGGCACCACCTGTGCAATTTTCAACTTAGCAGGAAAAACAGATGAGTCCAAAGACTTATTAATCAACTCGGCGATTGGTTTTACAACTGCTGATTTAGCTAATTTTAGTATTTTGCATAACCAGTAGCTTTTTTAACACTCAATTTACAAATCTGTTTACCACGAAAACTTCATTAATATGTTTAAAAACAACATCATCCTTTTCTTTGCCAGTTCTAATTTTATTAATTTCTAGAATACTAGGGTGATTTACATCCACTGGTACAGATCCTGGATCGTTTAACTTAACAGATATTTCGTATCGTTTGCGTGTATCGTTCGTTCGTTTGCGTTTCGTGCGTGTAATTTGTTCGTTCGTTTCGTGTATCGTTCGCCAGTTTAATTAGACGAACACACGAAACGAATTACGAACGAACGATACACGAAACGAAGGATACACGATATCCGGCATTTGCTTTTGAAAGGCAGACAGTTGTCTGCATATGTGTGAATTTATCATGTAGACACCCCAAAAGAACTTGTTAACTACGATTTCCAGTTTAAAATAATTACTACAATTTCAATCTTACTATTACTAAAATTGTTAAATTAAAGTGTAAACAAAATTTTACATACACAAACATGTATTTCCTTTATTTACATATACCAGTAATTTTGTACAATAAGGGAAAACATATTTAATACATGCATTTTTTCTATAATTTACTCTGGGACAAATAAACAAGACATCATCTACATGTATGTAAACAAACGCCTCTGGCAGTTTCACTTGGGAAATACATGCACTGCAGGTGTGAAATGTCAACTCTTACATTTGTAATTTCATTCTAATTAACAATTATATGACCTTTTGAAGCCACACACCTCTCGGACAGCTTAACCGAGAAAATAACTGATACACCAATGTCTGGTTGGAATTGTCAATTCAGAATCCGAATAATTATAAATATTAATTCTGTATAATTATATAAATTAAATTCTGTGTAATTATATAATTAAATAAATATAAATTCTGTATAATTATATAAATATTTGGAAGTCAAATATATGAGATTTAAAATTTAATCATAAATATAATTATTAAGCACAATGGTAATATAAACTATTTAAAGGGATATTGTCTACGATTTTTTTTGAAAATTTTTAACTGTCCATAAATGATTTGTTTAAGCTATCATTAAACAGTTATGCCACAAAATATACGATTGGTGTTCTTTTTTTGACAAAAAAGACCCAAAGCTATCGTTATCGGAATTATTGTTCGGATGACAGAAATTTAAAGTGAAAGTAAAAGTAAAAACGGAAGTTTGAAATTCTCGGGGGTTTAGCTTTGAGGTAAGGAAAATACTGTTAAGATTCAAACACTTCATGATTGTCACGCTTGTTTAATGTTGTTTGAATCTTAACGTTTCGTAGCGTATTCGCCAATAATTCGGTGTTTAATCTTCATTTTTTGAAGGTCAGTACGGAAAACAACAATAATTTTGGCTATGAAAAAATACAAATGTGGTAGACAATATACCTTTAATATAAATTGTATTATCCTATTACTTTACCGACTAATTTATCATTTATATATATAACTTGATTATAAAATATAAGATTGCAGAAGTTAATCACATCAATTTGCACAAAAGTCATTCAAAATAATAACACGATACTATTCGTGTATCGTGTGTTCGTTTCGTGTATCGTTTGTTCGTTTCGTGTATCGTTTGTTCGTTTCGTGTATCGTGCGTTCGTTTCGTGTATCGTGCGTTTGTTTCGTGTATCGTGCGTTCGTTTCGTGTATCGTGCGTTCGTTTCGTATATCGTGCGTTTTTCGTGTCGTTCGTTCGTTTTGTTTGCGTTTTTCGTTCGTTTGCGTTTCGTGCGTATTGTAAACTTATACGATCCAGGGTCTGTACAGAGTCTTTACCAATATCATTGGCAACATTTGTGAAAAGTTATTAAATACATCACATATATCTGACTGACTTGTAAGCAGATTATCATTCTCATTTAATATTATATCCGATTGAAAATTGCAACCTTTGTTGGTGAGGAAAGGTTTAATTGTCGGCCAGAAATCTTTGCTTTTTGGCCCATCAACACACCTCTGTATGAAATATTTTTTTACAGATTCTCTTTTTATTTTTGTTACTAAGTTTCTTTGTTGTCTGTACAGTTCCCAAGATTTTGTATCTCTATATTTTTTATAATTATTATGTAACATTCGTTTTCTATTCACTGCTTTTTTAAGCTTACTATTCATAAAAGGAACAGGATTTATGTTTATTATATATATCAATAATTTTTTTATTGAAATCATCATATGCTGTGTTAACATCTATATCATTATCACTATTAATTTGAAAATCAGCATTTTGTAAATCAGTGATAAATTTCTCCCCATCAAAATGTTTGTAACTTCTATATGTTCTTTTGGTGTTACGTCTTGCTAGTATTTCAGCTTTAAATTGCACAGCTATAATATTGTGTACATCACTGATGCCACAGTCAAAATTACAAGTATTATCACAATAACTGGGTTTATTCGTTAAAATGACATCAACAAGACTTGGTTTTGACCCTTTAGCAAAACGTGTTGGTTCTTTTACTAGATTTGATAAGTCATAAACATCTAAAAGATTTTTCCAATTTTTACTTTTTTCTTCTGTCAGACAATCAAAAAGTGTATTGTCGTTGATATTACCCATAATGCCTCTTGACATCTGAGCACCGATCAACTATAACATGGAGCACGACTCAACCGATCTATGGTATAACAGATTCCGTACATTGTTTGCAGTAATATATTTAGGGCCCGACTTTGTCCGCATATGCCATATAGTAATCACTCTGTCCGTCCACAATTCCTTTGCTACACTGTTACTTTGATGGATTCCTACTATTAACATACATTACGGAATATATATGTGTATATTCAATTAGCAATAATTCTTATACAATTAATGTATATTGTTTTCGTGTTTTTTGATTGGACAAGAGCACAGTCACCTATTTGATTTTGAATGGTTCAATATTCGATCAACTTTTAGGTACCATAACTACTTTTTGTGAAATCCGTGTTTACAAAACAATATGGCTGACATATATACACTGACCGGAAATTTCTAAAGCGTACGATAGAAAGTCAGTCTGATATTAATTTAATAATTAAAATAAAGTTATGTTTTACTTTGCCTATATCTTTCATAAAACTATTAGCAATTTAAAAAAATTCTGAAGATCCACCCACCCCCTAATTAATCGTCTGCTACTGTCGTCTGTTGCTGTTCACATTAATTATCATCATGGCATCGAACAGGAGTGTTTAATGGTATTGATCTTTAATTTAATTGTCATACCCCTCAGTTCCACACATGAGGATTATTTCCCACTTTCCTATCCAAGAAATGATCCGATTTGACACTGATTTCATTAATCAAAACATGACCATTTCACAGAAAGGTGCGGATAAATGCGTACAAAAAAGTAATGTCGACAGTGGCTTCAAACAATGACTAAAACATGTTCCTTACCTTTGAATAGTATCATTGTTATCGCCAGAATCTTATTTGTATTGATATTTCCCATGCACACACAACTTTTGACTGACCGCCATTTTATCTGTCAGCTGTGTTACCTGAAGATATATTACTCCGCGATACACAACTCTGGAATTTAATGATCACGTGATAATGGTGAGGGTCTCCATGAAAAATGACAAAAGTAGGGACAAAATTCATATTGAAGAATTATAAGTATTAAACGCTTCTTTGTAGGAATTCATGCATGTGTACACGGTGCCGATGCACTCACAAACTTTACATAAAGTTTATTCAGTTTGTGAGTGCATCAACACCGTGTACACATGCATGAACTCCTGAAAAGAAGCGTTTAATCCTATTGTGTACATGTACACATGCATTTCGTATAATGATTATTTTAAACAAACAGAAAATGAAGCAAGAATCATGACATGCATATACAATAGTTCTATTAAATGTATATTTTAATATTGTCTAGCTCAGCATATTATTGTACATGACAGTATATTTATATTTGTTTCTTGTTCTAACCCATTTTGTGTTTCTTTTCATAGCTAATCATGAAGCCTTATTGAATACGGTGTGGTTGAACAATGGCATGGAACACTACTACTTGGTGATCTTGAATTCAAAAAAGATGCTACTGGTCGTTTCTGAATATGTAAAGTTCAATGGTAAGATTTATGAGTTTGAATAAGTAATTGAATACAGTATTACTTTAATATATATAGCGAAATACGAGAACAGCGAATTTGTGGTTACAACAATTTTTCTCACATTTCTCAAACAGTCTATTATCAATCTATGTATAAATCTATGGTTACAGCGAATTTACTGTTAATACTAACAAATTTTAGCTATGTCTAATGTTAATATCGTGTTATTTGTAACGGTTAGAACAAAAAGCCGAGGTCAATTCAATGTTGATGTTTTAGGTCCATAAATATTGTTATTGACCGATGGAAAGGAATAATTGTTTTATTACATAGAGTATAATATAACTTTGCTCTATTGACATGCATGCCATATATGTCCAAATAGCAAAAAACAAAAAAACAAACAAACAAAAATCAAGCACTATTTAGTCTATTTAATAGTTGACGTCTGTTTTTGCCTCTTCACTTTCTAGTTACATGTACGTATTTTGGGTTTTCATTGACAGAAGTTTCATGGTCTCAATTGACATCATTCCCTTTCAGTTAATGCATGTATTTTTCCTTTATGTCTTTTTAGAGAGATCTACGAAAACATGAAATGGCAGGAAAAGTGGAGACCAGAGAGCAGTACCCCCAAAAATGTTTGCCCAACCAGGAAATGAATATTGCCCTGTTAAAATGCTTAGATTGTACATTTTAAAAAGACCTGAAGATCTTAGAAATGATCCGTCATCAAGATTTTACCTCAGACCCTTGACAACAACTACATCAGACATTTGGTATAGTCACCAACCTGTTGGTAAAAATAAGTTAGGACTTATGATGAAAAATTTAGCAAATCAAGCTGAGATAATGGGAGGGAAAGTAAACCATTCCACACGCAAAACATTTGCTTCTGCATTGTTACAGTCAGACCGTCCTAATACAGAAGTTGCACAACTTGGGGGTTGGAAAAGTGTCTCAACTTTGACTCATTACCATGTTCCCTCCTTGAAACAACAAAACAATGCTTCTAAAATATTGTCTGAAACAGTCATACCTGTTGAACATTGTGAAGATAAGGAAAATGTTTTGGAGGAGACAAAGGAATCAACTCATGCTGAAGACAATGTAGAAACCCATGTGATAAGTGATGGTCATACTGATAATGGTGATGCCTTGTCTATTGTTGACAAAGGTCCAGAAGGCAAATATAGTTTATATTCAGGATCACAATCGGCTTTAACCAATACATGTAGCTCCAATGTCGTAGCATATACAAACCAAAAGGAAAACAATCCTTATAGCATTCTATGTAGTTCTTCTATAACTGGCGGTACAATAAACATTAATATTTACTCAGAACAAAAGAAGTTTGAGGTAGACAGTTCACAGGATTGAATGAATATCTTGTTTTAATTGTTGTTATTATTACAAATTATAATAATAAAATTTATCTTGTTCTTTATTACAAACCTCAGAGGTTCTACCTGTACATACCACCGTAACCGATCACCAACTAGTTCGCGCCTCGCTTTGTACACTTTAAAAGGTGTGCTCGACTTGTATGTGATAAAGTTTACCAGTTACTTGCTCAATGTTGGCTGTTCTCTCCAGCTGACTTTGCCAATAAAACAGGTTGCCACGATATAGCTGAAAAATTGCTGCAGTGACGTCAAAGTCGAAGTTCTACCTGTACATACCATCGTAACCTGTCCATACCATTGTAACCTGTCACCAATGCAGAACTAGTTCGCGCCCTGCTTTGTACACTTAAAAAAGGTGCGCTTGACTTGTATGTGATAAAGTTTATCAATTACTTTCCCAAGATTGGTGGTTCTCTCCGGCTTGTTTTGCCAATAAAACAGGTCGCCACGATATAACTGAAAAATTGCTGCAGTGACGTCAAACTCCATTAAGCAAACAAACAAATCTAACAAAATCATGTAAAAGTATTAAGAAATGAGTGTTTTCATAATGGCCCTGTTAAATGTCCAAGGTCAGTAATAATGGGCCAAGGAAAGCTGTAATGGCTCGAGGCAACGCCGAGGGCCATTATTACAGTGATATACAAATGAGATTATTTGTATGGTCAGTTGGTTAATAAAAGTATTAAGAAATGGGTGTTTTCATAATGGCCCTGTTAAATGTCCTCGGTATGTAATAATGGCCCTCGGCGTTTCCTCGGGCCATTACAGCCTTCCTCTGGCCATTGTCACAGACCTTGGACATTTAACAGGACCATTATGAAAACACCTATTAATTAATACTATAGTATCAGTAGTTTTCAAAGTAATAATAATAGAGTCAGTGATGTTATTTGAATTCAGTATCAATCGATATCAACAAAATGTTTTTTTCCAAGACTTTTATTCTAATAACATACAATAATTTGACATTTACAATTATTTCTACTCTAGTTTCAGATGGCTTTTCCTTAGTCATGTTGACTTATCAAAAGTACTTTTTATTTTCTACTCACTTTTTACATCGACATCTGATAAAAACTATTACGTCAAGACTTTTCAAAGACTCGTTCAATCTCATAATTCGTAAATATCAGCGCGTGTGCTGAAGTGTATTATGTTACCTTCGTACAACCATAATTTATTGTCAATTAGACTGAGGTACAAAGTTGACCATATGTTCCATATTTTTTTCCTGCCATGTGTACTATCTAATGTGTATATAACGTTCAGCTCTATTTCACGCAGAATAATTATATTAATTATGTATCAAGTTCAAGATTATAACAACATCGCTCCTCGCCCAATTGTATGTAAGAACACATAATTGTATTAATAGGAGATGTTCTGATTATACCTTTGGTTTCTTTCAACTTTACCGATAAAATTTGTGTAGTACCTTCGAATAGTACAAATAGTTATTACTGAATTAACTGGGAAAACTATTGCATGATGATACAAGAAAAACACAAATGACATTTATACGATACGTTAGAAAAAGAAATGAATACGGTTTGAGATTCATAATCAACCCATGATCAATGTCTGTTAGTTAATAGTTTGTTTTTCTAACGTCCTGCGGACAATATTTTATTCATATTCATGACGACAAAAAGTGCAACAACATCCAAAAATCCACAAACAAATGAGGGAGAGATTGAACAGTCGGTCAATGACTTTGACCCACACAAGAAAGGTATAGAGAGTTTAGTAAGGACGAAATGTTTTAAGTATTTTGTAGCGGTCATGATCCGGACTCTATTTGCGAAAAATACAATAACAGTTTTTAACTTGCAAGAAGCGTGGCACTTTCTTGACACGCTACCTACTATGAGCCAAGGTTAGTATCTCCATATTAATTTATATCATGTTGCAAAACTCTTAAAGAATAAATTTATGACCGTCAGCACACGTGTTCTGTAATGGTGTAATGTCGATATTCAGACACAAGTTTCATTAAATTACATAATAATTTATAAAAATCACATTAAACTTCGGAATTAGCTAACATGGAACACCGAGGTAAAACATAGATCTGCAATTTTTGACAAACGTAATGATGTTGAGTGTTCTTACATTGTAATTGTCCTATTTAAGATACCAATATCTCCAACGCAGTAGAGTCTGTATATCCCGGTTGATAATCTACTCTACATCATTGCATTAACCATAACTCTCAGGGCAGAGGATTTCAAACCAGGAGATGCATTATATATACAGTTCGGTCCTTAAACTAACGTGATTCATAGATGGTCGCCATTTGCATGTAAAGTTGACAATTATGAGATGTCTTGCAACCTTGTTTTGTTTACCCGGGTGTACGTACACTGACTCTTTAATCAAACTGATGACTATATTTTATAGGTCACTGATATAGTTTTGTTTAAGCAGATTGAGATTATTTCATCTCTGTTCACTCTAATTGTTGTTTTACATCATTTGGATGCCAATTTAAAATTGTATTAGTAAATTACAACTCGTTAATAAAGGTTATTGTCGGTCATGCCTTTAAGAAAGCAAAATAAACAAGCTAATGAGCTAAAAGTCTGTATTAGCAATTTAAATGTCAACAACAAAATAAGAATGTGTGCCAATTGAACGCCTGTCGGATAATACTAAACAATTTATGGTTAAAGAATTAATTGAGAAAATTCTAAATTGATTCATGGTTATACAAGTCATAAACATAAAAAACAAAGCTAAATGTTATTTATACGATATGTTAATGGATGAAACTGAATAAGGTTTTTGTATATAACGATGGAATTAGTCATGAGTAGAAAAGTATGACATATCAATGTATGCTAATAGTTTGTTGTTTAATGGCCAACGGTAAATATTTCATTCACATTCTGTATGAGAACAAGTTCAACAACATTCAAAACCATAAACAATAGTGGGAGGGATTGTATTGCTGGGTGAATGACCTTCACTCCCACATAAACAATAGTGGGAGGGATTGTATTGCTGGGTGAATGACCTTCACAATGGGAGGGATTGTATTGCTGGGTGAATGACCTTCACAATGGGAGGGATTGTATTGCTGGGTGAATGACCTTCACAATGGGAGGGATTGTATTGCTGGGTGAATGACCTTCACAATGGGAGGGATTGTATTGCTGGGTGAATGACCTTCACTCCCACATAAACAATAGTGGGAGGGATTGTATTGCTGGGTGAATGACCTTCACAATGGGAGGGATTGTATTGCTGGGTGAATGACCTTCACTCCCACATAAACAATAGTGGGAGGGATTGTATTGCTGGGTGAATGACCTTCACAATGGGAGGGATTGTATTGCTGGGTGAATGACCTTCACAATGGGAGGGATTGTATTGCTGGGTGAATGATCTTCACTCCTACATAAAATTCATGAAGAGTTTAGTAAGGACGAAAAATGTAATATTTTGTAGAGGTTATAATGCACTACTTTGTTTTTCTTTTTTTTTCTTTTTTTCCGAAATCTATAAATGCGATCTTTAATGTACAGGGAGCATGCCACCCTCTTACAGACTATGTCGAATGGTCGGGCGATCTTACATCCAGAGGGTCTATTTATCTACATCATCCTGTGGACGCGCTCGGTAGACCTGTGGATTGAGGCCTGATAAATGTCGCCAATACCAAACATATTTTATTCTATAATAAATTGCATTACTTTAATTATATTACAAAGCTCGTACTTGAATGTTTGATGACCATATACCTGTGTATTCAGTAGTGGTTATTATTATTCCAAATGCATTCATGTAATAGTGAAATGCATACGTATGCTTCATTCAATTCAATCATAATTGATTTTTTTTTAAATGTTCAGGATTAGCTAACTTAGAACAAGCAATGTAAAACAGACTTCAGCAATGCTCGACAAACGTAGTAGTTTTGAGTTTTCTTTCTTTTGAGTAAATATCCATTTTAACACAGCAATATCGTCCCCCAACCAAACCATCATATTGGAATCTGTGTATCATGGTTGACAAGCTATTCTACATCAGTTTCCATTTACAATAATTTTACACTTATCTTGATTTTTCTTTCCAATCTATATTTTAGGTCATGCATTTCAGAGAATAAAACAAACCTCATTAATGTGTTGATAGTGTTTTTTTAGCAGTTTAAATGTCAACAACAAAATAGTAACCTATCTGATAGTACAAACAATGGTTAATTAAGTAATTAATTGGGAAAATTACTGATCAATGTTTTTTAGATTATGTTAACCAACGAAACCAAATAAGGTTGTTGTATATCAGGATTTAATTAGTCAGGAGGAGAAAAGTATGACAAATCAATACCTGTTAGTTGATAGTTTGTTGCTTAACGTCCAGTGGCCAATAATTCAGTACGAGAACAAGTTCATCAACATTCCTACAAAAAACACAAGAAAAGGGGGGAGCAATTAAATAGCCGGGTCAATGACTTAGACTCCCCCCTAAACACAATGGAGAGTTTCAGAAAGGACGACAGATTTAGTGTTCTGTAGCGGTCATGATGTACTGTCTATTACGAAATCGACACATTTTTTAACGTGCAGGGTGCGTGGTACTCTCTAAACACGTAACTTGCTCTTCCTACTGGAAAGTTTGATGACCGTATACCGGTGTATTTAGTACTGGTTATTATTAATCAGA
The DNA here is from genome assembly GCA_002080005.1 of Gigantidas platifrons. NCBI lineage: Eukaryota > Metazoa > Mollusca > Bivalvia > Mytilida > Modiolidae > Gigantidas > Gigantidas platifrons. The sequence continues at coordinate 57,511 of MJUT01064622.1, forward strand.
ATATCTAAATTTACTATCTATATGCAGATATAAACAGCATTCGATCAAACCATCATTGACAATAAAGCACATGACACATCAGGCTTAGTTAACATAGAACAAACAATGTAGAATTGAAATCTTGCTGGTTGATTTCCAGATTTCTTGCATTGTGAATATCGCATTAAGCATACCAATATGTTTATCAAATATTTACTGGGCAACATCAATTATGTTGACAAGTTGCTCATCTGCTATATTGCTGCATCAGAATTGAACCAGCGAGTGGGTGTTTTAGACACAAACAATTGCAAAATACGTTTTTATTATGTATAGATTGCAGATCTTTAAACAATCAACATTCATCATTGTTCTATCTGTGTATATAATTTAGTAACAATTACGATCTCCGTTCCTCTCTCCTTACTTATCATAGAAGTTTTAACAAAAATGACACGACGGTTGGCACTTCTTTAGCACAAACTGCTAAGAAGAGTTTGAGGATACCAAAGGGGTAATCAGAATCCGTATATCCTTTTTTTTCGGATAACCTAAGTTCATCTTAAGTTTAAACCGGGTTCATGTTATATTGACCATTGTTTGTCTTTTTGAACATTGTATTGTCTGTCCCTCGATTTACATATTCTTATTATCCCTTCGGTATATGCAAAACGTTATTACCATTTGATGTTGGAAGATATTTTACTGTTTACTGCATTCGCTTGCGTTCTTTAACATTTACATATATTCGGTATATCGTTTATTTGATACATAACATTCATAGCAAGAATGCCGTAAAGAAATATTGAGTAACTTTGAATGGCCATATCATTATTCTTTATGTGTCTTTTCTGTCTGTTTTGATATCAAGAACGATTTCAGACATGAATGCACCAAACGGGACATTTCACAACCAGCAATATGCGAACATAACATCGACTTATTTCAAAAACAATTAATTAGCATTAGTCAGGAGCTTCATTATTAATGCCAGTTTAAGAAAATACAGATAATTATGTACAAGCACCTCATAGAAATACCTATAAATTAATTATAGACAAGACAAGACAAGACAAGACAAATACTTTATTAGAGTCTCACCTCTTGATTTACAAAGTAAACATACAAAATAAAACACATATATAGTAAAAACATACAAGAGCCACTCTTAGAAGAGTTATGAGAGACTATTGTTATCTAAAAAATATTAACAATAATATGTACATATGTAAAATTATCGATATAAAATAAGTTTTCTCTTCATTAAAGTCTCATAGCAGATTTTGGCAGAATAAAAACACATATTCTTATTATTAAATAAAAATATAAATTGATCAGCATCAGACAAATGCATAAAATTATCATTATATAAACAAGCATGATTAAATAAATATTGACGCAAATCTTCATATACTGGACAATGCAATAAGACATGTTTTTCGTCTTCAGTACAATTATTCATGTGACAAGCATTATTAATACAAAGTCTATTTTCAGTTAAAATACCTTCATATGATTTATACAGTCATATGCCTTTTTAAAGTCTATGAATGCACAAAAGGTAGAAAGCTTACGAAACTTTCTTGTCTCTATTATTGTTGTTAAAGTGGACAAATGGTCAATAGTGCTACGTTCCTTTCTGAAACCATTTTGTTCATCGTTTATCACCTCCATGTCACCTAGTTTAACAGTTAATCGAGCGCTAAGTACACCACAATACAGTTTATATGCCACTGGAGCCAAAGTTAAACCTCTGTATGACATCGGATCTCTAGGGTCTGACGTAGATGATTTCGGAATCGGTGTTATAATGCCTTTACTCCACATAGCCGGCACTTTACCAATCTTATAACATACATTAAAAATACGAGTAAGTGCATTCAATGCAGTATGATTTTTATACAATTCGACTGGAATATTATCAACACCTGGAGATTTACCACTTTTGGATAACTTTAACACATGATATACTTCACTATCTAAAAACTCATCACTAATTATATTATTATATAAATTTTCAACACAATAACTATGATCACTATTTTGATTTAATATATTAGCAAAATCATTTTTCCATTTATCCATAACTATATTTTTATCATCACAAATTGAACCATCACTCAACGTGATCTCCATTGGAATATTATTTTGACGTTCGTTACCTACTCCTATTTTACCGATTTTACGCCAAAAATCTTTTGGATTTCCTTGAGAATTCACTAATTCCTCCTGCATTGTATGCCAATATTGACGTTTCGCTTTCTGGGCATTTCGATCAAATATTTTCCGTTTTTGCACATAAATAAGACGTAATTCTTTTTTTCTGCTATTAATACGACATTTATTCCACATTTTTGCCGCACTACAAACATCATTCCACAAGATAGTAAGCTCATCATTCCACCACGGTTTTTTTTCATTTTCTAGCTTTATTATGTATTCCGTCACTAAGATGAATCAATTGACTCGGTAATTTTTCGTTCATCTCCGATTTTATTACCGCAACGAAGTTTTCGTACATTTCATCAATATTATGTTGTGTTGCTTCAGAGTTTTCAAGATGCGATATTGTACGATTAATATATGTCACCGCTTTTTCACCTACAAGCCAATCCAGTGGTATATTTTGAGTATTGTATTTGGTTTTAGTACCAATGTTACGACTACCCTCCTTTTTATGAACTTGGTCGTTTATCGTAAAGTTAAGCATCATATTCCATGTCAATAACGAATGATCTGGTACTATCCTAGTGAGATCATATCTCCCAGCTTCACCAAGGCTTTGAATAACAGTCAATGCTCTTGTAACACAAAATGTGTTATATGATTATTTTAAAAATCTTAATACTAATAATGAAGAGGAAGAGTATGTTGATTTTGTATTACCTGATTGTGATGATGAATTTGTTAATAATATTTTGAATGGGGAAATAACTGAAGATGAAATAATCTCAGCTGTTAAAAATATGAAAAATAGCAAAGCGCCTGGATATGATCTGATTGTAAACGAGTATGTGAAATCCACTGTACATCTACTTATGCCTTTGTATAAAAACGTATTTAATAAAATATTAGATTCAGGATCTATTCCAGAGGGATGGACGATTGGGATAATTTTGCCGATTTATAAATATAAAGGGGACCCCCTTAATCCTGATAATTATCGAGGTATAACCCTTGTCTCATCAGTTGGAAAACTTTGCACTTCTATTATGAATTATAAATGATAGATTATCAAAATTTTCAGATTTAGTAGAAATTGTACCTAAGTCACAGGCAGGTTTTCGAAAAGGATTTTCAACACTAGATAATATTTTTTGTTTTATATGTATTGATAGAATTATATTTTTCTTCTGGTAAAAGACTGTATTGTGCATTTATTGATTTCAAAAAAGCGTTTGATACTGTTTGGAGAATGGGGTTATGGCAAAAACTTATACAAAACAAAATTACTGGGAAATTACTTAAGGTTATTTTTAATATGTATGATAGTATCAAATCATGTGTGAAACAAGGTAGTGATATTTCTGGGTTTTTCTCATGTGATCTTGGGGTCCGACAAGGGGAAAATTTATTCCCTTTCTTGTTTTCAGATTTCCTATCAGATTTTGAAGAGTATTTGAGTGTTAACTATATTTCAGGTCTCCACACAATATCACAAAAAATCAAAGAACAGTTGAGAGTTTATATGTTGATTGTTATTCTTCTATATGCAGATGATACCATTATATTAGCAGAATCCTCCAATGAACTACAAAATTGTCTAACAATATTTGAAGATTACTGTAGCATGTGGAAATTATCTGTAAACGTTGCTAAGACAAACATTATGGTGTTTTCAAAAAGAAAATTTATACCTAATCAAAATTTCTATTATGTGACTCAAATATTGAAATAGTTGAATCCTATTCATACCTTGGTTTATTGTTTTCTTATAATGGTAAATTTAATATGGCGAAAAAGAAACTAGTTGAGCAAGCTCAGAAAGCTGTGTATGCATTATATCGGAAAACTAGAAACATGGCTATCCCTATTGACCTTCAGCTTAAACTGTTTGATTCTCTTATTGAACCTATATTGTTATATGCTTGTGAAATCTGGGGTTTTGAAAACATAAATATTTTAGAAAAGGTTCATTTACGTTTTTTGAAAAACATCTTATCTGTTAGATCAAGTACTCCAAATTTCATGGTATATGGAGAAACTGGTAGATACCCATTGGCAATAAAGGTCAACACTCGTGTATTAAACTTCTGGACAAAATTATTAATGAATCAAACAAAACTATCTGGTATTATGTATAACCTGTTATATAGCATGTATTCATTTCGAAAACTACAATTCGAAATGGCTGCTGTTTGTAAAATCAGTGTTGGATGAAACTTGCTTAAGTTTGGTATGGAATAATCAGAGTGCTTTGCATAGTAATGATGTGAAAATTGTGGTCAAACAAATATTATGTGATCAATTTATACAAAAATGGCATAGTGATATAGATAGTTCATCAAGAGGTCAACTTTATTCTTTGTTCAAAGCAGATTTTTGTTTAGAAAAATATTTAATAAAATTGGAAAAAGAAAAACGATTGTATATATGCAAATTAAGATGCTCAAATTTAAAATTTCCGATAGAAGTTGGTAGATGGCACATTGTTCCACGGGAAGACCGTTTATGCACCATATGTAACGACATAGCTTTGGGAAATGAATTTCATTATTTATTTACATGTAAAAATGCAGATATTGTTAGATTGAGAAATGTCTATATACCAGGTTATTACAGAACTAATCCCACAGAAAATAAGTTCAAGAGTCTACTTTACCACAGCAATGTTAAGGTTTTGTCAAAAATTTTCATGAAGAAATTAACCAAGTATTTGTAAATCAAAACTTACCTTACCATGTAATTTTGTTATAATCCCAAACTATCTATTTACTCCTCACAATATTATAACTTATCAATACTGTTTATATATAGTCCACGTGTTGATCGGATGTTACTGTTATATTTAGGTAAGGTGCACTCGATTATTTATGTTGTGCTAGGTGCACTTGATTATTTATGTTGTGTATTAAAATGTAATTTATGTTAGATACTCATATTATCTTCTATTGTGTTCGTCATTGTATACATGTGTACTGTACATATCTGCCTCTTGTAGCAGTGTAAGCTGTCAGAGTGTTCAATAAAATCTTGTAGAAAAATTACTATTTAATTATGTACGATAGCGTTACATAAATATTTATATAAAAAAAATAATAATTAGTGTAGTCAATGTGCTTGACAATGTCAAGGGGACGGAAATGCGGTGTGTTTCAAACCGGATATCAGTTTCGAAGTGTCAAACGAAATGTTGATTATATGAACACAATGAGCGCCCACATATTTTCATATATCCATGAGACGTGTTCTAGCTTTTTAGGTACAAGAAAAAGTTTAAGTTATTTCGTGTTAAATACAGAATGGTCAATAGTAAAAAAATTCAAATCAGCCTAAATACTACAACCAATTATGCTCATCCAGCGATGATGAAGTGCATTGTTTAGACAGGCACAAATCTTAATCGGACTGGCTAAAACAGGTTCAACTGAATCATTATCGTCATTTGTATAAACTGGTATTGCAATGTATAACTTGTTAGTTTCGAGAACAGCATATCATAGTTTCAAGCTAAAACTGCAAAAATAGAGGTTGCTAAGCATCTATCATTGAGTAAAATTCAAGACTGCCTAGCTCGTTATCAGGATAATGGGAATAGAACAACATATCTTTCAACTGGTATGTTTTGAGCTAGCAGTATAAAACTCCAACTCTGTGTAATGGTTTAGTACAAAACAGACATAATCCAATCAAAGCGTAGTATTGTCTTCTCGCAATACTATAGCTGAAAACTTACTCACTCTTAATTTGTATAATAATACTAGCAGATGGAAAACATACATATATATATAATCACTATATACAGGAAAGTGAAACACGGGCAGTATTATACATACAATGTAGATCAGTGAAAACCAAATCATTTCATTATTGCTGCAATTTCATTTTTATTGGTTGAAATCATACTTTTTTGAAGAATATAACGAAATATTCATCAAAGATATATACGGAATTCCTGACATACACTGTTACAATTGTGACGTTGAATACAATCTATTAACAATCTACTGTCAGAAGAACTTGTATATGCCGTGAACCGCATTGTTGATTGCTGATTGGTTTATATTCCTTTGTGAAATCAAAGAATTGTAAAATTGTTTATTTTGGATTTCATAAGGTGCTAGATAAACTAGAAAAGAACAGAAAATAATAAATCGACAAATAGGGAAAGATGTACCGTGACAATTGGAGTATAATGTTACAAAATATCTTATTACCTTGTGCTATGAATTAGAAAAGCACGAATGTTAGCAAGATTTGTCCTTCATTTCTGTAGATGATTTAAGTACTATTCCATATGTATACTTACATACTATGGGGTATGTTAACCAAGACTGAACGATGTTAGCTCCCTGTCTAAAGTATTGTTTTATCAGTTTCAAATTTGAAAAAAAGAAATAGTAGTGTATAAAATAGCAAGTCAAATGTTTCTTTTTTGTTCACCTTGCCAAAGGCAATGTGAGCTTTTGAAATAACTTGGCTATCGTCGTCCGTTAAATTTCACATTTTAATATTCTCCTCGGAAACCGCTTATCCAAATGAACCGAAACTTTGTAGGATGCATATATATTATATGTAGCAACATTCAAATAGCACCTGCTTATGCAGTTGATGCGATATTCCAGAGCTTGAGGTTGCTATGATGATTTACCTGATAGGGGGTTGGTGCTAGCAAGGGTTCATAGTGGTTAATAAGGGTAAAAACAAAATTAGCAAACTCCGAACAATCTTCCAAAGAGAAAGTCAAAACTCATAAGTATACAAACAGGCAAAATCAGTCAACAACCGGAAAACTGGGAAATCCGTAATGACCCTGACTTGGTACAGGCATTTCCAAAGAAATGGTGGATTGAAACAGATTTTACGGCGCCAAACCTCCCGCTTTCATTACGGTTCAAAGATTCCGGTTGTCACTATAAAACAACATTGATAACAATACTGGAACAAAATAGGAATAATAGTAGTCAATGCAGTACTTAATTCAGTGAGGAGGGTGGAATATTTCTCGTGAACCTTCCTCATCAATAACTAAGAGGCCTTTGAAGTATTTTAATTACACATTTTTCCTCATCTGACTAGAAATAGATACCTGTAGGTAGAAATTAATTGCTTGATATAGAATGTCAGGAAACAAATTACCAAAACTTGAACATGAAATACATGCTATGATGTGAAATTCCATAAATCGTTTAAAAATCATTTTGGTAAATACCGGTATATATTCACCTTGCATGTAGACAAACTTTACAACCTGGGTGAGGTTAAAATATGCGTCACACACTGACTAAATATACCTTTGACATTGTAGTTGACTTCCAGCCTAAACCACGTATACTCAATCCTTATCTTTATACATTTTCACTTTATGAAAATCCATCGTTCACCATCGTCTCTGCAGAGACAGAATATATTTCGACAAGATCTTGGTATCGGAATGTAAACTTTTTTAGGAGATCGAATAAGGCGAATCTTTTTATAGCCCTGGTCCAGTAGCCTGTTTCTCAGATAAAGATGACGTTTCAAGAAATCAGAATAATTGCTACTGGCCATAAGTTGAAGTCATTACTCCGAAAGTTGTACGGTCGCCACAATGATTTGGTTAACATAATATCTGCGTCACAGATGTTCAGGGATATATTCCGTTTGCCGTAATCAAAAATCGGTCCTTTCCTCATTCATGACTTATCAACGGGTTTGTAACAAGAATAACATGAAGGGTGTCATGTGTGGCGCAGGAACAACTTACCGTTCCGGAACACCTGATTTCACCCTCGGTATTTAGTGAGGTTCGTGTTGCTCGATAGTTAGTTTTCTATGTAATGTTTAGTAGATCGTTGTTTTTTTTATATTAGATATATTTACAGTTACTATTATTAAAACTGAGATACATCTCCGTCAGTTATAGGTGACCATATTCTGGCTATTATGTTTAGACTCCCTAATACTTCAATATTTTGGTTATCCAATCTTTGATTTTGAGTGTACCAAGTTGAATGTTATTCCAGCAATGTTTTATTACAGTTCAGATTTAAAGATTGATTGATTGTTGGTTATTTAACGTCATAACGAGATCAAGTTCAAAGATATTTTTAAAATATACAGAAATGAAGGAGAAATGGATCAAAGCACTTTGACTGCCAATGGAAATTTTTTACTATAATTTAGTCGTTTGCTGTGGATAGAATGCTCTCGTTCTTTTTTCTTGAAATCTACATAATCGGTCTATCATCAGCAATAAGTATGGTAATGTTTAGTACACGCTATAGTTGTCGATCAGAATTCCATTCTATGACATCTTCCATTCAGGGCATTCCATATTCGCTTGCGATATGCTGTGAAGCTCTATGTATTGAGCCCGAGTGTTCACATGTGTTAAATATTTACTTTTTTATGTTAGGTCTCATTGACAATATTTTGCTTATGCAAATCGCAATTGCTTTCAATGTTCATTTTATATATTTTGATATGTGTCACTATGTTAACCTATAAAATAAATAACGTTTAAATGTTCGTATATCCGTTTGATGAATGCTACCATTAAGTAATATTTATATATAAAGCCATAGTTGCCGTTACTATATACATTAACGTGGTACTGTCGTTAAGTGCTATACAGCCATAGTTGCCGTTACCATATACATTAACGTGGCACTGCCGTTAGGTAATCTAAAGTCATAGTTGCCGTTACTAGATACATTAACGTGGTATTGCCATTTGGTAATATAAAGCCATAGTTTACGTTACTATATACATAACGTGGTACTGCCGTTAGGTGCTATACAGCCATAGTTTCCGTTTCTATTTATACATTAACGTGGTATTGCCATTAGGTAATATAAAGCCATAGTTGCCGTTACCATATACATTAACGTGGTACTGCCGAAAGGTAATCTAAAGCCATAGTTGCCGTTACTATATACATTAACGTGGTACTGCCATTAGGTGCTATACAGCCATTGTTGCCGTTACTATATACATTAACGTGGTACTGCCGTTAGGTAATATAAAGCCATAGTTGCCGTTACTATATACATTAAAGTGGTACTGTCGTTAGGTGCTATACAGCCATAGTTGCCGTTACCATATACATTAACGTGGTACTGCCGTTAGGTAATATAAAGCCATAGTTGCCGTTACTATATATACATTAACCTGGTACTGTCGTTAAGTGCTATAAAGCCATAGTTGCCGTTACTATATACATTAACGTGGTACTGCCGTTATGTAATATAAAGCCATAGTTGCCGTTACTATATACATTAACGTGGTATTGCCATTAGGTAATATAAAGCCATAGTTGCCGTTACTATATACATTAACGTGGTACTGCCGTTAGGTGCTATACAGCCATAGTTGCCGTTACTATATAAATTAACGTGGTACTGCCGTTAAGTGCTATAAAGCCATAGTTGCCGTTACTATATAAATTAACGTGGTACTGCCGTTAGGTGCTATACAGCCATAGTTGCCGTTACTATATAAATTAACGTGGTACTACCGTTAAGTGCTATAAAGCCATGGTTGCCGTTACTATATACATTAACGTGGTACTACCGTTAAGTGCTATAAAGCCATAGTTGCCATTCCTATATACATTAACGTGGTATTGCCATTAGGTAATATAAAGCCATAGTTGCCGTTACTATATACATTAACGTGGTACTGCCGTTAGGTGCTATACAGCCATAGTTGCAGTTACTATATACATTAACGTGGTACTGCCGTTAGGTAATCTAAAGCCATAGTTGCCGTTACTATGTACATTAACGTGGTATTGCCATTAGGTAATATAAAGCCATAGTTTACGTTACTATATACATTAACATGGTACTGTCGTTAGGTGCTATACAGCCATAGTTGTCGTTACTATATACTTTAACGTCGTACTGCCGTTAGGTAATATAAAGCCATAGTTGCCGTTACTATATACATTAACGTGGTAATACCGTTAAGTGCTATAAAGCGATAGTTGCCGTTACTATATACATTAACGTGGTACTACCGTTAAGTGCTATAAAGCCATAGTTGCCGTTAATATCTACATTAACATGGTACTGCCGTTAGGTAATATAAAGCCATAGTTTACGTTACTATATACATTAACGTGGTACTGTCGTTAGGTGCTATACAGCCATAGTTTCCGTTACTATATACATTAACGTGGTACTGCCGTTAAGTGCTATACAGACATAGTTGCCGTTACTATATACATTAACGTGGTATTGCCATTAGGTGCTATACAGCCATAGTTGCCGTTACTATATACATTAACGTGGTACTGCCATTTGGTAATATAAAGCCATAGTTGTCGTTACCATATACATTAACGTGGTATTGTCATTAGGTGCTATACAGCCATAGTTGCCGTTACTATATACATTAACGTGGTACTACCGTTAAGTTCTATAAAGCCATAGTTGCCGTTAATATCTACATTAACATGGTACTGCCGTTAAGTGCTATACAGCCATAGTTTCCGTTACTATATACATTAACGTGGTACTGCCGTTAGGTAATCTAAAGCCATAGTTGCCGTTACTATATACATTAACGTGGTACTGCCGTTAGGTGCTATAAAGCCATAGTTGACGTCACTATATACATTAACATGGTACTGCCGTTAGGTGCTATAAAGCCATAGTTGACGTTACTATATACATTAACGTGGTACTGCCGTTAGGTGCTATACATCCATAGTTGCCGTTTCTATATATACATTAACGTGGTACTACCGTTAAGTGCTATAAAGCCATGGTTGCCGTTACTATATACATTAACGTGGTACTGCCGTTAGGTGCTATAAAGCCATAGTTGCCGTTACTATATACATTAACGTGGTACTGCCGTTAGGTGCTATAAAGCCATAGTTGTCGTTACTATATACATTAACGTGGTACTGCCGTTAGGTGCTATACAGCCATAGTTGCCGTTTCTATTTATACATTAACGTGGTATTGCCATTAGGTAATATAAAGCCATAGTTGCCGTTACCATATACATTAACGTGGTACTGCCGTTAAGTGCTATACAGCCATAGTTGCCGTTACTAAATACATTAACGTGGTACTGCCGTTAGGTAATCTAAAGCCATAGTTGCCGTTACTATATACATTAACGTGGTACTGTCGTTAAGTGCTATACAGCCATAGTTGCCGTTTCTATTTATACATTAACGTGGTATTGCCATTAGGTAATATAAAGCCATAGTTGCCGTTACCATATACATTAACATGGTACTGCGTTAAGTGCTATACAGCCATAGTTGCCGTTACTATATACATTAACGTGGTACTGCCGTTAGGTAATCTAAAGCCATAGTTGCCGTTACTATATACATTAACGTGGTACTGCCGTTAAGTGCTATACAGCCATAGTTCAGTTCCTATATACATTAACATGGTACTGCTGTTAGGTAATCTAAAGCCATAGTTGCCGTTACTATGTACATTAACGTGGTATTGCCATTGGGTAATATAAAGCCATAGTTTATGTTACTATATACATTAACATGGTACTGCCGTTAGGTGCTATACAGCCATAGTTGCCGTTACTATATACATTAACGTGGTATTGCCATTAGGTAATCTAAAGCCATAGTTGCCGTTACTATATGCATTAACATGGTACTGTCGTTAGGTGCTATACAGCCATAGTTGCCGTTACTATATACATTAACGTGGTACTGCCGTTATGTAATCTAAAGCCATAGCTGCCGTTACTATGTACATTAACGTGGTATTGCCATTAGGTAATATAAAGCCATAGTTTACGTTACTATATGCATTAACATGGTACTGCCGTTAGGTGCTATACAGCCATAGTTGCCGTTACTATATACATTAACGTGGTATTGCCATTAGGTAATCTAAAGCCATAGTTGTCGTTACTATATACATTAACGTGGTACTGCCATTAGGTACTATACAGCCATAGTTGCCGTTACTATATACATTAACGTGGTACTGCCGTTAGGTAATATAAAGCCATAGTTGTCGTTACTATATACATTAACGTGGTACTGCCGTTAGGTAATATAAAGCCATAGTTGCCGTTACCATATACATTAACGTGGTACTGTCGTTAGGTAATCTAAAGCCATAGTTGTCGTTACTATATACAATAACGTGGTACTGCCATTAGGTGCTATACAGCCATAGTTGCCGTTACTATATACATTAACGTGGTACTGCCATTAGGTAATATAAAGCCATAGTTGTCGTTACTATATACATTAAGGTGGTACTGCCGTTAGGTAATATAAAGCCATAGTTGCCGTTACCATATACATTAACGTGGTACTGCCGTAAGGTAATATAAAGTCATAGTTGCCGGTACTATATACAATAACGTGGTACTGCCGTTAAGTGCTATACAGCCATAGTTGCCGTTACTATATACATTAACGTGGTATTGCCGTTAGGTAATATAAAGCCATAGTTGCCGTTACTGTATAAATTAACGTGGTACTGCCATTAGGTAATCTAAAGCCGTATTTGCCGTTACTATATACATTAACGTGGTGCTGTCGTTATGTAGTCTAATGCGTATTTGCCGTTACTATATACACTAACGTGGTGCTGTCGTTAGGTAATATAAAGCCATAGTTTCCGTTACTATATAAATCAGTGTTATATTCGTTCACATGTCGGTACATTTTTTAAATGATTTTATCCTTTGCTCTTTTACATTTTATATCTTGATGCACACTATCGAAATAAGACGTGATTCTCCACAACATTAGTATACACGACCACTAAATCCCCTCTCGTGGTACAGAAATAAGACATGATTCTCTATAACATTAGTATACACGACCACTAACACTCCCCTCGTGGTACAGAAATAAGACGTGATTCTCCATAACATTAGTATACACGACCACTACTTATCCCCTCGTGGTACAGAAATTAGATGTGATTATCCATAACATTAGTATACAAGACCACTAACACTCCTCTCGTGGTACAGAAATAAGACATGATTCTCCATAACATTAGTATACACGACCACTAACTCTCCCCTCGTGGTACAGATATAAGACGTGATTCTCCATAACATTAGTATACACGACCACTAACTCTCCCCTCGTGGTACAGAAATAAGACGTGATTCTCCATAACATTAGTATACACGAACACTAACACTCCTCTCGTGGTACAGAAATAAGACATGATTCTCCGTAACATTAGTATACACGACCACTAACTCCCCCCTCGTGGTACAGAAATAAGACGTGATTCTCCATAACATTAGTATACACGACCACTAACTCTCCCCTCGTGGTACAGAAATAAGACGTGATTCTCTATAACATTAGTATACACGACCACTAACATTCCCCTCGTGGTACAGAAATAAGACGTGATTCTCCATAATATTAGTATACACGATCACTAACACTCCCCTCGTGGTACAGAAATAAGACGTGATTCTCCATAACATTAGTATACACGACCACTAACTCTCCCCTCGTGGTACAGAAATAAGACATGATTCTCCATAACATTAGTATACACGACCACTAACTCTCCCCTCGTGGTACAGAAATAAGACGTGATTCTCTATAACATTAGTATATACGACCACTAACACTCCCCTCGTGGTACAGAAATAAGACGTGATTCTCCATAACATTAGTATACACGACCACTAACTCCCCCCTCGTGGAACAGAAATAAGACATGATTCTCTATAACATTAGTATACACGACCACTAACTCTCCCCTCGTGGTACAGAAATAAGACGTGATTCTCTATAACATTAGTATACACGACCACTAACTCTCCCCTCGTGGTACAGAAATAAGACGTGATTCTCCATAACATTAGTATACACGACCACTAACTCCCCCTCGTGGTACAGAAATAAGACGTGATTCTCCATAACATTAGTATACACGACCACTAACTCTCCCCTCGTGGTACAGAAATAAGACGTGATTCTC
>MJUT01064627.1:45866-57007 GCA_002080005.1 Gigantidas platifrons
CATCCAAGATTGCTGCAGTCAGCGGACATAGTTTTAACATAGGACCCTATGGGAAAATTATTTAAAAGTCTTCTCTCTGAAATCAGTCAGCCAATTTAAAGCAAATATGGCATGGATGGTCCTTGGGTAGTATACTTTTAAAATTGTGTCCGGTGACTACTACCTCCATCCAAGATGGCTGCCATGAGCAGACATAGTTTTAACATAGAACCCTATGGGATTTGAATAGTAACTTATATGTATTCGGCATGCAGACATTCTTAAGAGGACTTAGTTATGTCAGGTGAGCGATACAGGCTCATGTGAGCCTCTAGTTTCTCAAGTTGTAGTAGGAAAGACATAGGTGCTGGTTCTGTGGCATGTGACGTTTTGTGATCCTCAGAGAATTACCTCACTACCGTAATCGTAAACCATTGATTTAATATAATATTATATTTTTTCAGGTCTTTATATTTCCACCCACATATCATATGTACAGCAGTTTTAGTATACTTCACGTTTATTAGCCCACCAAAAAGACAGAAAAAAGAAGAGAAGAAAGAAGAGAAAGTAGAATAAGACATATGATATAATTATTAAGGTTTACAGAGTTGTTTCAGATTGTTTTTATGTCAGTGTTATAGTTTGCCTATCCATCTGGCTTTTTTTACGTTGTTTTACCATTTTAAGGCCATTTTTGGTGTTTTTTTTTGTTTTTTTTTTGGTTTGTTGTGCTCTTGACAGCTGGGGCCTCGCCAAAAACTGCCCCTGTCCAGTTTTTTTTTATCAGGAATTCCATGAATTTTTATTTTGAAGTGCCTGTGCCAATCCAGGATAATGAGGGGTCATGTGATGTATAAAGTGTTTTAGGGGTATTGATTCTGTCATTATCTACAATTTTTCTATTGGATTTTGGAACTGTTGCGACAGAGTGATTTTTTTTTCAATTTTATTATATTATTTATAGGTTGTTGTTTTTTTTTTGCATGCAGTAAACCTTTTTTTCCCAAAATTTTTAAAAGAATAACAATACTTTGACTAATAGATGTCTACCTTGAAACTTCGAAAATCGGAAATCAGCGAAAAATACAAGACTAATTTTTTGGTAGATTTTCTATCCAAATGCTAGAAATATATCTTTTGTGAGCCAAAATAATAGCAGTAATGACCAGATGTTTGGCTGGATTTAGCATTCTAAATGTGTTCTAAGCAAATACTTTATTCCCGATTTAAAGTGGGGTTCGTGTTGCTCGACCTTTACTTTTCTGTGTAGTGATTTGCCGGCCATTGTTTGTCTTTTTGTTCTTTTTCTGTCGGCCATTGTTTGTCTTTTCGTTCTTTTTCTGTCGGCCATTGTTTGTCTTTTTGTTCTTTTTCTGTCGGCCATTGTTTGTCTTTTCGTTCTTTTTCTGTCGGCCATTGTTTGTCTTTTCGTTCTTTTTCTGTCGGCCATTGTTTGTCTTTTCGTTCTTTTTCTGTCGGCCATTGTTTTTCTTTTCGTTCTTTTTCTGTCGGCCATTGTACTGTCTGTTCCTCTGTTTATGACTTCTCATTACCTCCCTTTGTTATCTTCATACTTTTCTTATATTGTTATAAAATAATTATCACCGATCGTGTATTTATGCAAATTTTTTTAAGGATGGGTCTTATTATAGCCTATTGATGAAATAAGTACACCTTATATACCATGTGCACAGACAATATATATATATATCACAAACTCAGATACGAATACATATATGTTTATGATTATAATGGTATGAATATAATCTAGTCCTGAGTAAAACTGTAATTTAAGTAATGTATAACGGGTTACTTTTAAAGAGGATGTAAAATTTAACTGTTGTGCATGAAAAACATACGTAAATATTTCGTTATGTATTTTCTCAATTTCAGTTTTTCATTTTTTTGGCACTTGTGATGCAAAGATCCTATTAAGCTGAAATTTGCATCTGATGATATTAACAAGCTATACTGCCTACTGTGTTTCCCACCTACCTCAGAAAGGGATTATTTTTTTTTATAGAAATTGTAATGTGTTATTTAAATTTTTAATTGTTCACTTCAATACAACTAGTCATATCTAAAATAATGCAACAGTAATACCATTGAAATTTAAAATGGAAAATATCTATGAAAACCCATTTTGTATATAAATGAATAAATTTTATCATGATCATATGAAAATACAGAAAATGATAGAGCATGTATGCATATGAATATTTCTTACATTAATATGTGTAAATTGAAAAACAGAGAATGAAGAGAATGTATTTTACAGTATCCATGGTAACAATTGAACAAATATTATTGTCATTATTATTGGGTTTTTTTATGTTTATTTTTATCAATCATTTTGTACACAAACACATTTGTACATTACAGGAGAGTACACTTGTTCATTTTAACCTGTTGTAGTCAGGCAAATTCTGTTTGGGGATATTTTTTATGTAACACATGACAGTATTTTTTTGGAGAGGGGTTATGGTGTTTTATGCCACTTTCAACAATGTTTCGGTTGTATTGTGGCAGTCAGTTTTAATGGTGGAGGAAATCAGAGTACCAGGAGAAAACCATCGATCTGCCGCAAGTCACTGACAAACTTAATCACATAATTTTGTATCGAGTACACCTTGCCTGTGTGGGATTCAAACTCACAATGGCGCCTGACAGTATTTTGGAAACTTTTGACTGCTTTATATCCACAAAGACTAATAACAGAGAGGTTATACAGTAAAATCTGTGTTAGGTGACCACCTCTATTAAGGTGGTACCTAACACTACAGGGAGATAACTCTTTAAAATCAGTTGAACGTTTTGATCATATGATGTTTGTATGCAGATTTCAAGCATCTCGGTGATCAAAACCACAGAGAGAGAGAAAAGCTGCTATGTGGCTATTGAATTTATAGCTCTGAGTCTGTTGGTTGGAATTTGTTAAAATTTTGATATTTATTACAGTGGATATATTCAAACACACTGCCAAAACAATAAGAAAATTAAACGAGCAGATCAAATTTTACCTGAAGTGTAAGGTACCAGCTATATCATGGCGACCAGTTTTAGTGGTGGAAGAAGCCGAAGTACCCGGAGAGAACCACCGACCATGGGCAAGCAACTGGTAAACTTTATCACTTGCAGCTGCAAGTCGAGTGTACCCTTTTTTGTAATTAACAAAGCTGGGCCGCGAACCCACTCCGTATTGGTGACGTATTGGTGATAGGCTTGTATGAGTTGTTAGGCCATCCAACTACCTAACTCATTCAGCCACCCGGGCCCTGAAATCATTTTGAGCCATTTACACTATACATTAGCTCTCATCTTATAAGGCCACCCTTTAAACAATGAAAAAAATGGCCTTATAAGGAGAGGTTGTCCTCTCTTGAGAGGGGACTAATATGCTATATAAGTAGTAATCAGTATTACGTTAAAAAAGTGTCGGCTAGGGGCAAATGTAACATTGAGCTGTGACAGCTACGTAAATCTGTATTACATTTGGACACAAATTTGTCTATTAATATGATTACCGACAAGGTGTTTTTTTTATGATGTCAAGCACAAGGAAATTGTGATTACAGATTGATATGTCCCTTCTACTGGTATATCTTAGTAATTGATTTTGTTTTGATTCTTATTGTTAATTTGTTTGTTTCTAAGAACAAAGACTGGCTGGCTTGAAATCATGTGTGAGTGGCACAACATGTCTATCCACGGACTGTACATGTTGTTCCAGTCAGCTAACACTATAAAAATCTAACTTCGTGTGTTGGTCTAGTACAAAGTGGACATCATCATCATCTCATTGAAATGTAACTTGTTCTTGACATAATATAGATGAAGAATTGCTCATTTGGCATTAAGCAACAAATACTCACCCACTCAAGTTGCTCATTTTGCATTAAGCAACAATCACTCACTCACTCACTTATTCACTCAATCGTTTAGTTCTCACATGGTCTGTTATTACGATAATGAATTAGATAGAGGGTTACCATAACCCTATTGCCAAAACGTTATGACAATCGGAATATAATGCACTGTCTTTGTGTCTCGTTCATATCTTGTTGGTACAATAGTTCCTTCTCTTATAAGCCTACCTCCTGCTAAAGGACATCCTTCTTTTAAAAAAACTTCAATGATTTATGTTTTGACTAATTTGATATAAATTGACTTTTCAATATTTTGATTTTAAGCATACCTGAAGAAGGTTATTCCAGAAATTTGTTGTGCGCACTAAATTAGGATATCTACGTTTTTATTGATACCGGTATAAAAATCATAGAAAGCATAATATTCAAGTTTTATCCATCAACTTTACAATTATTTTAATTCTTATATTTAACAAGTATTAATTAATTAATTAAAAACAAAATTTAATGTCTGAAATCACTATTTATTAAATACAGTGAAATCTGAATAAACTGAACCCCCTTTTGACCAGCTTTTGTGTTCAGAATAGCCAGATGTTCGGTTTATACAGGTTAAATAAACAAAGATTTCCTAGCTTTAGTACTCTATTTAAAGTTAAGTTTATACAGGATTCTGATTTATTATGGTTTTGACAGGTTTCACTGTATTTTTTTTAAACTTGAAATCCATGTCTATTTCCAACAAAATTGTTAGTTTAAATGTTGTCATATATTCACATGTTTTATTGCAAAGTCCTTTTTGAAACTTTAAAAAAGCCTTGAAAATAAACATGTGAATACAGAGATAGGGAAAACAGGTGATTTTGTTTTAATGCATATAATATTATATTTCATATACACCATATATACACCATTTGAAGGGTGTTTTAAAATGCAAAACAATACAGCAAACATTTTTGAGCTAGCTCATCTGTATCAAAAGTTATGTCCATTTGAATGTTTGCAGGGTCGGTAGCTTCCGATACAATTTTTCTACCACAAGCATTTTATTCAAGGGAAATAACTCTTCCATGTTCATGGTCCTGACTATCAAGTGTGCCAAAATAAAAACATTCAGTGCTTCATTGCGCTTTGTTGTTGACTTGTGGTTATTGGATGTACCGATGCAGAATAAGTCCATTTACACAAAAAATATATGCCAAATAATGCCTGTTATTAGTCAATAGAATTATATTAAGACAAAAGTCAGCAATGTTTGCCATTCTTACACTTTACATATATTACAAATTATGTTCTGCTATTTTTGCCAATGATATCTATTTTCCTTCTGCTGACATTTGAGGTATCGTGTGCAAAGAACTCTTCAATTTGGAGACAAAAAACGTGCTTTCATACTGCCCGACATATGACTACCAAAATGGCGACCATCATTTTCAGCCGAATTTGTCACAGTTGACCAAAATTCAGGATTGATTTTGTTAGCAATTTATCGTAAAATAAATATTTCTTGCTGCAGATGGTTTAAACTGTTATCCATGAGTAAGAAACAAGAGAAATACTTGTAATATAATGAAAGCACAGTCCGATTTTATCCATATTTTCAGAAGCTGTTTTACATTATGACACATATGAGGCAGCCATAATTGAAGATACGTTGTTATCGCTAACAGAGACAATGACGGTTATAGTGTATAAAATAACTGTTTGTGTGTGTAAAGAATTGTAAAGAGAAAAAGGGGGATGGGGGGTAAACTAATTTAAAATCAGTGTACTAATCACAAGTTGTGTGTATTTACTTTAAAATAGCCTTGAAGGGTAAGAAAAAGTGCGTATAAAGAGAAAATAAAAGGGGGGAGAACTAATATCAGATCAATGCAGTAATAACAATTTGTGTGTGATATAGATTTGTGTCCCGTTATTTACTATCTTGTGATATTTAATTGTAAATATGTTTTAAAACAAATTTTTCATGTGTATGTAAAAATTTTGGCAGCTTGCATCTTAGTGTCTGCCAAAGTTCGACCTTCATTCAGTTTTTATGTATTTTTTTTTCGTGTATATTTCTACCGGTAATTAATTGTGTATATTTTTTGTGTTTTGATTTTTTGTTTTGTGAAGAAATTAATTTGACGAGGGTGTGTTAGTATGCTACACAAGAAATTGTCATGGTTACATTTAGATTCTCTTTCTGCTACCAGTAGAATACAATATTTCTCCACTGGATAAAATCAATTATCAAGAATGGAAAAATATTCTAATCCACTGGTAGCAAAAAGAGAATCTGTTTCTCTTATAGCTAGATCATTAGTGAGAGCTTTCAAATTTGAAAATTTAACAATCCCGAGTGGAGAATATTGCTATCCAATGATATCAGAAGGATAAACTTTGTCTCCTATGACCAAAACGTCAAAATTTTTTGTAAGTTGTTAATTTCCGTCGTTAATGGCTGTTAAAAGGAAATAGGTAGGAATTCTCATGCAGAAATGTAAACACTGTGGTGATGAAAGATATGTTACGAAAAGTAAACCAACTATTTATACACACTAAGAAATAGGAGAAATTTAAAACAGTTTAATCAATTATTTTCTAAAAGGGAACAATACACATCCAGTAAATTAAGGTATATATACCAGTATTCAATTAAATAATTACCTCGGTTATAATCTATTTAAAAATAGAAATTTGTTGCATCTTGTTTACCGCCCTCCCCACCGCTACGTCCATGTCCGTCCATACGTAACATTCATCATTTGGTTTCTGCCCGATAACGCAAAATCCCCATAAGCAAATCATTGTAATTTATACATAAGGTCAGGAAGGTGACCTTTAATACTTTCTGCGTTCCTGAGTTATGCTCCTTTTTACTTTTGCTGAAAGTGAGAATGTCTGCATCCTATGGACACATTTTACCATTTATTTATTTTGGTTTTTGGTGGTACACTAACATCTAATAATATCCCATACGGGGTCACTTCAGAGTTCATATTTTGAAATGACCAATCAGCAATGAGCCTACTTGCATTAAAGCCGTGCACAATATATTTAACTGTATTGTGTATGACAGGATAGTCAAAGTTGACAGAAAGGTTAACCAACAGGATGTCGTTAGATGTTAACATATTGACAAAAAAAGTTGTTTAAACAATGCAACAAACATCCAATTTCTGTTACTGCCGAGAGCTATTGTCTTTTTGATTGGTTAGTATATTTAACTATATTGTTTATGATTGGATAGTCAAAGTTGACTGAAAGGTTAGCTAACAGGATGTCGTTAGATGTTAACATATTGTCAAATTATTTTATTTTAAACAATGCAACAAACATTTAATTTCTGTTATTGTCTTTTTGATTGGTTAGTATATTTAACTGTATTGTGTATGACTGGACAGTCAAAGTTGATCGAAAGGTCATCTAACATGACCACTAACAAGACATTGTTATATGTCAATGTCTTGCCAAAAAGGTTTTTTTTTAACAATGCAACAAACATCTTATATTAAGTAGATTGTTTCTGTTAGTGCTTGTGTTAAAGGTCGCTGGACTTATGTCCAGATTTAGGTTATGACCAACATTTCCCATCTCATGCAGGATATATGTTACAGGTTGTAGATTACATGGATTTTAAGAGTTTTGTTTATATAAGTTGTAGTCTTTAAGTTATCTTGTGTAATATTATTTAACTTAATAGATTGTTATACTATTCCATTTGTATTTATATGCCCATTATTGATAGACATGATATACCAATGTCCGTCTGTCTGTTAACATGTCATGTAATTTCCAGTGTTAGTGGATTTGAATTTGAGAAATATAGGATTTTTGTAAGTTGTCACATTGTGACTGAAGCATGCTTTCATTATTTCTTCCGGTGTCCATTTTGCCTTCAATTTTTTCTTTATTGGATTTTGGAACCTTCCTGGCAGTGTGGTATTTTTTGTTTTTTATTTTACCAAACCTTCTTGGGATTGATAAATGTGAACTGCTTATCGATTTTTTTGCATTAGTGATTTCAAGTTATGGGACTTGAATTTCTGGGGGAAAAAGGATTTTTCATCCATCCATCTAATGATGTATTTTTTTTATACACCAGAATGTTTTTTGCTTTCTTTGTCGGGAGGGGGGACTTTTGAAAAGTTTTAAGTTTGCATTAATTTGTAATAATAGTTCCCAAACTCAGAAGGCAGATTACTCTACATATAGGAAGAAGTGATTAGCATCAAAAATGTTTTTAAAGCTCTCTACTCCCTAAATCAAATATGTTATGGATGGACATAATCATGCAGTCCTTGCTGACCTTATGATAAAAAAATTATACAGTACAATTTATTTTTCTAGTTCTAGAAAATTAGTCCAAAAAGACACTTTATAGTATATACAGTGTTCTGCTCAGACGATTTTTGAAAATTTGTAATCTGTTTTCTTATGACCAGGCGTCACAGTCATCAATCTTTGGAGTACGATTTATTTCATATTCGTACTCACACTGCAGCAGTGGCATAATGGTTAGCGTGCTCGCCTCGAATGTGGTTTATCGTAGGTTCCAGCCCCGCTCAGGTCAAACCAAAGACTATAAAATTGGTATTTGTTACTTCTCCGCTAAGCACACAGCATTAAGGAGAAAGAGCAAAGACTGGTCGGCTCAGAATCGGGATAATGTGTCACGGTGGAGCTACATGTCTATCCGCGGACTGTTGTTTTAGTGAGCTAGCACTATAAAAAAAAAATCCAATTCAGCGTCTTGGTCTAGAACAAAGCGGACCTCATCATCATCTCATTGAAAATTAACTTGTTCTTGCCATGATATAGCTGAAAAATTGCTGAATTGGCATTAAACAACAATCACTCTTCTCACTCTCTCATTAATATTCGTACTCCAGAATCGTTTAATCAGAATGCTGTATTCATTGGATATGATGTAATGATTGGATGTTTTTCAAGTACATGTGCAAAAATTGTTCTGGAGCGTTTTATGACTGCAAGACCTGGGACAGCTGTCCAGGTGCTGTTTATTTAGTTTTAAGTTTTAATGCAGGAAATATTGAAAAATTTGTTTTATCAATGTTTTTTAGTCTTAAACAAGTAATTATTGTTTTAATGTGTTTATTAAAAAGCAATTAATATTCTTTGAGTTTTCTTTTCTTTTCTTGGGTGACATCACATGATGTAATGGACCAATTGATTAATTAGCATTTGCAATATGAAGAAAATGATAGGAGGTGAAGCCAAGTGAGATTTTCATGACTGCAAAGTTAATTAATCATTTTATATCTATTAACAAAAGTTCAATATAGTAAAATCTCATCAGTTTATGATATTCTAATATTAAATGTGATATTGTAACGAACACACAACCTGTACGGTTTAGTGTGTTTATTCTATTTATCTTAGTTGCAGAAAAAAAGAAAAAAAAATTCAGAGGAGTGAAACGAGGGAGAAAATAACTGTTGCGACTGTGTGGTATCTTTTGTTTTTCATATTATTTCACAAGTTAACAGACGTAAAATGTTGAAAATTCTTCCAGTTCTAAGGTTATTTTCTCTCTTTGAAATCAAAATATAAATAAAAAGCCACAAAGATCAGAAAAAAACAGAATTCAAAAACATACAACCAAATGCGGGTGATGTTTGTTTGTTCATTTGTTTGATGGTGTATAACGCCCCTGTCAACAATATTTCAATTATATCGTAGCGGTCAGTTTTATTGGTGGAGGAAACCGCAGTACCCGGAGAAAACCACTGACCTGTCACAAGTCACTTAATGTTGTGCACCTCTCTCTGATCGAGATTCGAACACATGCCATCAGTGGTGATAGGCACTGATTGCATAGGTAGTTGTAAATCCAACTACCATACCAT
Source organism: Gigantidas platifrons (assembly GCA_002080005.1). Classification (NCBI taxonomy): domain Eukaryota; kingdom Metazoa; phylum Mollusca; class Bivalvia; order Mytilida; family Modiolidae; genus Gigantidas; species Gigantidas platifrons. The sequence goes on from MJUT01064627.1 coordinate 55,570, forward strand.
CATGGCCACGACGGCCCCAAAAACAAACGTGGGTGAGACTGTCTGAATAATATTAAATAAAAAGACGTGAATAAAGTTAGAGAAAACCAAAGGGAGAATCAATAATGGAAAAAAGAGGAGATGTCTGCAACATTGGGCACACAAGAGACAGGATGAAGACAAACAAAAAAACACAACACAGAAAGTCAAAAAGATGAGCATTTGGTATCCCGATTATTATTCAAATGAAAATTATTGAAATTTTGTCAATGTGAACTATATTTAATATATAATTCTATATAGATTTTCATTATGTATACTTATTATTTGGTTGCCAATGTTACCAGAACCTAATTTTTATTCTGAAGAGACTTCAAAACTACTTTGTTTATTATGTCTTCTCTTCGAACGTAGGGATACATATTGCTTTAGTCTGATTTTTTCTTCTTCCGCTTCTTCTCAGCGAAGCTTGTCCGGACCATAACTTTTTTGTCTTTCCAGATAGGTCAATATTTGGTGTGTGGGTGCGTGACCATAAGGCGGTGTGTTGCGTACCGTAATGACCTTCGTTGGACCTTGACCTTTCACCTCAAGGTCAAATAATTGTTTCTTTGGAGATAGGTCAATGATATTTGGTATGTGGGTGCATGACCATAAGGCGGTGTGTCGCATACCATACTGACCTTCGTGGGACTTTGACCTTTGAACTCAAAGTCAAATAATTGTTTTTTAAACAGTATTTTCTTATCCGGACCATAACATTTTTGTCTGTGTGTCGTTGCCATGAGTCTATGTATGATTGGTTTGATTGTCACTAGAAAAAGAGGAGATGGTAGATATTATTTTGCTTTGTGACAAACCAACAACAACACTCCTAATAATCTGTTGCTATCAGAATCTGCTGTAAGTTGTCTTTTACGTGTAAGGAGTGTGTCCTTTACATCCCGCGCTAAGGGATGTATTAAATTCGTTCCTCACAGCAGTCTGGTGTACCTTTCGCATAAAGTCAGCGTTTTCCTAAATAGTCGGGCGGTCAGACCTTCACAATTTTGATTTTAATGTACCCACCGAACACACACCTGAAACTTTCTGTATGTTATTTTCAATGTTTCTACTTTTATTTTAATCGGGTCGTCACCAATTCGTATCGCCGTATTTTTTAAAATATACATTTGTTTAGCATAGGGGTATCTTCACGAAAAATAATATCTTACTTACAAGATCGTTAAATTGCAATGTTGACTTTATTATTAGGTAAAAACATATTTTTATGACTGTTTGAAGACTATAGATTGTCTTTAAAATACAAAAATATTCCTTTTTTATCTATTTTAATCATGTAATAACATTCTATAATAAGGAGGTGTTTTTCATATAAATTGTGACATGTAACTAACCAATATAACAATTCTGTATGAGATGAATTTTTATTTTAGTATTTTCTGAATACTTTTAAATA
>MJUT01064627.1:57517-75289 GCA_002080005.1 Gigantidas platifrons
CAGGAAAGAGGATGTCTTTTCAAAAGTGTTAAAAGAATTAACTTCTATGTCTGATATAAAATTGGACTCTACTGTTGTCAAATATCATAAACCATGCTACAGATCTAGAGCTTACACCAGCAAACAAAACCTCAAACCTTTTCTACAAAATGAAGTCTTAGATGATAGTTATCAAGGAAGTTCCTCTTTGACTATCTCTATAATTAAAAATGTACCGTCTGAACCAAGCATTTTTAGAAGGTCAGACTGGATGACCAAAAGGGCAAGTCAAAAAACTGTTACGATGACTTGAATAAATTGCGAATTCAAATTGTCAACCAGTAAAGACTGTAGTTTGGTTCGTCTTCCTCCTTGTGAATCCTCGTTTTTGAAGTATGTTCAGAGGTCAAAATTGCAAACAAAGATATGGATGACCGCTGATCAGGCTAAGCCAGTCATAGGTTCACCGTTATCCTACGCATGGCAGTAAGAAAAATTAGGACTTCAACCTATCCTATTTGTATGGGACATGTCGTCCTTCAGGATCTGATATGTACATGCAAAGGTAAGTATGTTTGCTCTACTGCCTGTGTTTGTTTTGGGCAGAACTTAGCTTGTACAGAATTGTGCCCATGCCAAGCTAAAGAACAATGCCTCAATATTCATTCAGAACATTTGTTTTTGTGTTTTTGGTGTTCTTGAGTTGTCTAAGAGTTGATATCAAGTCATTATTTCAGTATTTCTCAACAATAAGTTGTTATACTTTGGTTATTAAATTAATCGATATTATAATAAGAAAACCGTACTGGTGATGGTGTGATTTTGTTCCGAAAAATTGCCAGAGTTGTGTAGTCCTGTTAAATTTGGTCCGTCGACCAAAAAGAAAGCTAGACAGTCTTTAAATTGGCTAAATTGTGTTATTTGTTAAGAACCAGGTACAAATGAAGATTTAATAAACATGCAGAGCCAGGGCAAACATTCGTTTTTAAGAGCAATGGAGACCAGGAAAGAGGATGTCTTTTCAAAAGTGTTAAAAGAATTAACTTCTATGTCTGATATAAAATTGGACTCTACTGTTGTCAAATATCATAAACCATGCTACAGAGCTTACACCAGCAAACAAAACATCAAACCTTTTCTACAAAATGAAGTCTTAGATGATAGTTATCAAGGAAGTTCCTCTTTGACTCACAGGCACTCGAATTCCGGACCCCCCCTTTTTTTCCTCAATTAGTCCCTCCCGCGATTATGGTATGGATCTTTGTCTGGAAGTACATCTTTGAGCCATTTATTCATATTTTACAACATTTAGTGTTACAACTCTCTCGTTAGATACTAACTTGTGTTTCTAGGTCCAGCTGCCGTTTTACTAAATAAACCTAAAACGGCAGCTGGACCTAGAAACAAAAGTTAGTAGAACGAGAAAGTTGTAACACTAAATGTTGTAAAATATGGATATATGGCTCTAAGATGTACTTCCAGACAAAGATCCATACCTTAATCGCGGGAGGGACCAATTGAGGAAAAAAAGGGGGGTCCGGAATTCGAGTGCCTGTGCTTTGACTAGCTCTATAATTAAAAATGTAGGTCAGACTGCAGTTCATGCATTTTTTGTAAATCTAAAACACACAAAAAATGACCGTAAACTGCACAAAGTTGAAACAGCGGAGAGATCACAGAATATGGACGCAGCCCAGAGAACGTCCCATTTAGATCTCCAGCATCGTGTATTAGTCGGGGTATCAGAGCTTCAAAATTTTTATTCTAATATACTCTCCGAACACACATCTAAACATATATACATGTTATATGATAGCAGATATACTGGGCTTTAAAATTACGTGGGTCGTCCCGAAATTTTATCGCCCGATTTTATGCAAATTGAGGTCAAAATCACTATTGTCTGCGAGTCAAAAATATTGTCAATACGATTAATTTGCACATTGTTTACAGAACATAAAATTATGATAATATTAGATCAGTTACGTCATAAAGATACTGTTATTCTGATTTCCTATACCAAAAAACTTAGTCTTGTCGTTAAATGACGTTTTATGGCAGTCCATAACTGTACGCAAATTGTGGCTGAATAATATATTGTTCGGATTGCAGTGTTTACTGATATGATTGGTTGATATTTATAATGGATTAATCGATATGACTGGTCAATTGATAGAATAATTGATGTTATATCATAGACAATTACAATATCATCAATGAACACTGAAGTACATGGTACTTTCAGAAACTGACAGTTGTACTGCTACAAATATTCTAACTGTCATCGTCCTCAACAGTCTCAGTACGTTGTGAATGAATATTGAGGCATTGTTCTTTAGCTTGGCATGGGCACAATTCTGTACAAGCTAAGTTCTGCCCAAAACAAACACAGGCAGTAGAGCAAACATACTTACCTTTGCATGTACATATCAGATCCTGAAGGACGACATGTGCCATACAAATAGGATAGGTTGAAGTCCTAATTTTTCTTACTGCCATGCGTAGGATAACGGTGAACCTATGACTGGCTTAGCCTGATCAGCGGTCATCCATATCTTTGTTTGCAATTTTGACCTCTGAACATACTTCAAAAACGAGGATTCACAAGGAGGAAGACGAACCAAACTACAGTCTTTACTGGTTGACAATTTGAATTCGCAATTTATTCAAGTCACCGTAACAGTTTTTTTGACTTGCCCTTTTGGTCATCCAGTCTGACCTTCTAAAAACGCTTGGTTCAGACGGTACATTTTTAATTATAGAGATAGTCAAAGAGGAACTTCCTTGATAACTATCATCTAAGACTTCATTTTGTAGAAAAGGTTTGAGGTTTTGTTTGCTGGTGTAAGCTCTAGATCTGTAGCATGGTTTATGATATTTGACAACAGTAGAGTCCAATTTTATATCAGACATAGAAGTTAATTCTTTTAACACTTTTGAAAAGACATCCTCTTTCCTGTACGGTTTTCTTATTATAATATCGATTATAATTTAATAACCAAAGTATAACAACTTATTGTTGAGAAATATTGAAATAATGACTTGATATCAATTCTTAGACAACTCAAGAACACCAAAACACAAAAACAAATTTTCTTAAGCAATTTATAAAGCATATGCAATTTGCAAGTTCGGGTCACTTAATAGGACGACGAGAACACTAAATACGGTACGCGAACGGTTAATGTATTTTTCCGGAAAATTACAACTTTTTCGCCTGGACATTCTAAATGATTTTTCATTAACTGTGTTTGTTTGATCGAACACCTTCACATTTAAATGGCTAAAATTGATGAATTTTATTTAAAAGTATTCAGAAAATACTAAAATAAAAATTCATCTCATACAGAATTGTTATATTGGTTAGTTACATGTCACAATTTATATGAAAAACACCTCCTTATTATAGAATGTTATTACATGATTAAAATAGATAAAAATGAATATTTTTGTATTTTAAAGACAATCTATAGTCTTCAAACAGTCATAAAAATGTGTTTTTACCTAATGATAAAGTCATCATTGCAATTTAACGATCTTGTAAGTAAGACATTATTTATCGTGAAGATACCCCTACGCTCAACAAATGTATATTTTAAAAAATCGGGCGGTACGAATTGGTGACGACCCGATTAAAATAAAAGTAGAAACATTGAAAATAACATACAGAAAGTTTCAGGTGTGTGTTCGATGGGTACATTAAACTCCTTAAATAAGCGACTTTTTTTGACTTGACCGTTACACTAAAAGGAAGCCATTTGTTATTTTATTTATGCCAAATTCGCAGGAGATTCTGGTCAGCGAGTAGTTCTCGCCAACTTTCTCATTCAGCGCGAGCGCTCGCGAATTTTCGTCTGCTTTTCTCATCAACATTAATGGACGCCGTACCAATTCTTCGTATAAATTGTTATCGAATTTCATTTGAAATATCGTTAAAATCGTGTAAAAACCCTACTGCATCCCACATTTTGTCATTACATCAACACGAGGGGGGGGGGGTCCACTTGTGTCGGTACTCTTAAAATAGAAAAAACCACATGGTATGATCATCGGAGAATCTAGTGACACTTGGCATATTTCCAAATCTTTATGATATAATTAATTTCTTAAAGTGTCACTCTTTGCCTTATAACTCATCCCTACAATCCAAAATACTCACGATTGCAGAATAAAAAAAAATGGCTGCCTGCGCATGCACTGTTACGTCATCAATTACCGTGTCCTCTAATTTATTATAGGATTAAACACTGTTTTTTTTAGGAAATTATCTATGTATAAACTCCGGCAGCTCACTCACAAACTAAATAAAGTCCGAAGGGGTTTACGTAAAGTTTGTGAGTGAGCTGCCGGAGTTTGTACATACATAATTTCCTAAAAAACAGTGTTTAATCCTTATAATTCTTATTCTTGGACATCGTGTTTGTTTTCGACATTAAATACTATTAAAGAAATACCCAAGGAGAGCCTCAAACAATTGTAGCGTTACGGCGTAGTAACTCGGTTCTATGTGAAATGTCGCCATTTCAGTCATCGTCCAGTAGCAGACGAACCTTCCCACAATTCTTGATTGGGATTAATTTACGGGTAAAAGGTACATAAAACTCATTTATTATTTTATTCATGTTTTTATGTTATTTTCCGGTATTCTGTTTTCATTCATTTAAATCTACGATGACTTAGCGGCCGCCATATTTGTTTATAATTGGATACCGGGAAAAAAGTAGTCCGGCAAACGGAAATATTGATTTATAATTCTATTCTTACCTGAATTTATCAATAACTCGTAATCCTATTGGATATCGTCACTTATTCTACGTCATTCGAAAGGAATTTATTATAGGATTAAACAGTTTTCTTTATGAAATTATCTATGTATAAACTCCGGCAGCTCACTCACAAGCTGAATAAAGTCTGAAGGACTTTATGTAAAGTTTGTGAGTGAGCTGTTGGAGTTTATACATATATAATTTCCTAAAAACACAGTGTTTAATCCTTATAATTCTTATTCTTGGACATCGTGTTTGTTTTCGACGCTAAATACTAATAATTCTTGGTTGATTATTTTCTAATATTCCTACGCCGTAACGCTACAAAAAAAAATAGTCCGGCAAACGGAAATGTTGATGCGCTATTTATAGATATACTTCAAGGAGGGGTGCTTTTCAAATTTATTGATATTTTTTAAAAATATTTCTGATTTAAATTTTGGCACAAATAAATAATTTTGCCAGACTTAGGAGAGAGACAAAAATCTGACTAAGGAAAATCAAGCAGTATAATAGTTATGTAAAACTGGATATTGAATGGAACATTTCTGATTTCATATGTAAAGAAAAATACATGATTCCATTCTCCCAAAAATTGTCTGTCCCATGGTAAACCGATAGCCCCTTTTAGGCTTATTTATACCTTTTCGGCGACGGTTCGCTTTCTATGTTTTTATTAAATAAGAGAAATGCCTTAGAAAAATCTACTGTACACTAGTTTAACCCTGTCACTTTTTATTGAAGTACCTGAACTAAGCCAGGAGGGGTCATTTATATGTTGTTAGGGATATCGAATTTACATATTTCTACGATTTTTCTATTGAATGCTGGAACTGTTCCGACAGTGTGATATATATTTTTTCATTTTATTATAGGTTATGAAAAAAACAGCTGAGTTGCAATTGTTAAAAAAAACATGGTTGTGATCGTCTTCCGTAATTAAAATCGTCAAAATGAAATACAGCCGAATTGATATCAAACGGTGACATGATTCAACCTCATTTAAAATGTACCTTGGAATTCTTTTAAACTTTTACATCACGTTCACGATCTTTTATTACAACACTATTTCACTCAAGTGTACATTTTTTCCTGTTCTAGTTAAAGGCGTTTATCAAACAGAATCATACAGTTTACATGTAATGCAGTTAATACGCATTTAAACCACAGAAGAATATTTCTATTGTCCACACCTTGTGGTGTAGGGTCGCTATTGTGCATGCGAAATATTAATTGCAAACCCCATTGACTGGCTATATGCTGCCTGTCTAGAATATTTTATTTTTTTCTCGATCGACAGTTCAGAAGCTAGAAAACAATATGATGAATATTGTCTGTCAATCATGCAAACAATAACTTATGCACATGACAGAACGCATTTTCAAGGCACCGGATGGATAGTTCCCTTTGATTTAAGAGAATGGAACTGATAGAAGTTAAAAGTTTAATTTGGGCGCAAAAGGGGAAACTTTATATAATTTATGAAAAGGTGATGTGAATTTTAGGGATCCTCAGATTCAAATCCATTCATACTTTTCNAGCTGAGTTGCAATTGTTAAAAAAAACATGGTTGTGATCGTCCTCCGTAATTAAAATCGTCAAAATGAAATACAACCGAATTGATATCAAACGGTGACATGATTCAACCTCATTTAAAATATACCTTGGAATTCTTTTAAACTTTTACATCATGTTCACGATCTTTTATTACAACACTATTTCACTCAAGTGTACATTTTTTCCTGTCCTAGTTAAAGGCGTTTATCAAACAGAATCATACAGTTTACATGTAATGCAGTTAATACGCATTTAAACCACAGAAGACTATTTCTAGTGTCCACACCTTGTGGTGTAGGGTCGCTATTGTGCATGCGAAATATTGATTGCAAACCCCATTGACTGGATATATGCTGCCTGTCTAGAATATTTTATTTTTTTCTCGATCGACAGTTCAGAAGCTAGAAAACAATATGATGAATATTGTCTGTCAATCATGCAAACAATAACTTATGCACATGACAGAACGCATTTTCAAGGCACAGGATGGATAGTTCCCTTTGATTTAAGAGAATGGAACTGATAGAAGTTAAAAGTTTAATTTGGGCGCAAAAGGGGAAACTTTATATAATTTATGAAAAGGTGATGTGAATTTTAGGGATCCTCAGATTCAAATCCATTCATCTACTTTTCTACACTTTTCTACATATTATACATATGTATATTTCAAATGATAGTAATGTTATTTTAAAATATTTCCACTTTGTTTTACTTGTCGTTTTCTTTTAAGAGCCCCATTTTTATACTGCTCATGCTCAGCAACAGACCACCTTCTTCAATTGTTTCAGCTCATGGATGATCATGAGATTCACTAAGATAAATAACACGGTCCGTGCAATATTTATTTATTTATTTATTTATTTATTTATTTATTTATTTATTTATTTATGCTTTGGTGTCAGTGTTTCAACTGTTGACATAGTTTTAAATTCAACATGGGTAGACTTATAGAAAGTGTGTAATCGTAAAATTCAGTGGCCAACCATCCCAGTCTGGTGACAAAGAAAGGGTATTGTTCTGATATGCCTAACGTTGTGTCTGCAATTGACGGAACTTCACATGAGATACAAATTCCATCCAATAAACCCCAACAAAAAACATACTTTCAGCATATATTCATTTCTAATTCTTTTCTAATATCATTATATTTTGGACAATGGAAAAAGTAGTGAATTTCACCTTCAACTACATGCATATTGCACATTTGACAAAGTCTATCATTTCTTTTTAATCTTTTATAACGACCTCTTTCTATTTCTAAAAAGTGGTCACTAATTCGCATTTTACATAAATTTCTTCTGTTTCAAAATTTGTATATTCATTATAAAACTAGTAATGATTAAATTCAACATGCGCAAAAAGTTCCCGGTAACTAATTTTGGTATCCAGCTTGGGTCTTGTCCGACCGCGATTAAATTATGTCGGGCACTTTAATTTGAACTTGAACCTATTCATAACTATCAAGGTGTATTCGAATGGGATATCACGTACAAAACACATGTACTTGACTGTTTACATTATTTGCATATCGCCAATATCGACCCTGTAACAATAGTTCGACTTCAAAGAGATTATTTTTACGACGCAATAATCCATTTTAACCCAGATTTTGTTCGTATAAGATATCATTTGTGGATATGCGACTAACGGAGAATAAGTTTCAAAAATTGTAGATTTTTAATTTCATTTATTAACAATGTAACTGTCACGGTTAGCAAAATCACTATCCGTTTAACCGACCTTCATTAACCGAACCGATCCCGTTTAATCGGTAATTGAAAAGCCTCATGTGAAGCATGCAGCTATTGTGATTGTGAAAGAACGGTTTTACTGAAAAGTCTGTGTTTTTGGCTTTTTTGTGGAAGATTTCGAACTTTAAGACTTAAAATCACACCCATGAAATGACAAGAACAATTTTGGTATGCTACACTTGTCTTTATACATGGATGATGGAAGCAATTTTGTGTCCGATGTAAACTCCGACATTATTGAATTAACTTCCATTGACATGTAAAACGTGATAAGATCTACGAGTTACAGTGATGGGTTTGTCAGGAATATGAAATAAAAAGTACTCTCAAACTCTGAGCTCTTCTCGTAAAACGACAGTGTGTTAAACGACCCAACGTCAGTGCCCAACGTACATATTTATTTTCCAAGTTGTGTATTGGGATACACTGTTCACCTGATGACCTGATGTTTGTTAAACATTTGATTGGGTAATGAATAAAAGGGACCGTCTCAATGTTGTTTTGACGAATATCGGCAACAGAAAGGTAGACAAAAAATGATTGGTTGGCAATATATCACAGAGAAAATAATTCTACGTGGGTAGGAGAATAAGACTCTGTGACACTTATGTCACTGGCTACACACAATGACAAAATTAACATTTATTGACAATGTAATTGATCTTTAATCTCAATTCAGATTGTTATTGATTTTTTGTTTTACCGATGTTACTGTACTTTTTACTTGACCGTATTTTACGCTTGATCTCGTATACACGTACACATTACGGTTAACCGTTTACTAATTCTTTAAACGGATAGTATTTGAAATCTAACCGCCGACGGTTACACGGATAACCGTGACAGCCTTAAATGTTTAAGATTGCAATACAAAAAAATGCATCTTTGTGTGTAGATTTTGTTACTGGTTCGATTATTGCGATAAAATTGAAATGCACATAACCAGATTTGAATAAAATTTTCTATTTATAATTCCACCCTTGATGCAGGTCAGGTGTTCCTTTAAAATATAAATTAATTTTCTGTACAAAGCAAAAAGAAAAAAAGAAAAAAAAAAAGAAAGAAAACTGAAAAACCAAAAACATGCATATTTCATTTTAATTACAAGTTCAATTATTGTACAAGTTAGATACCGACGGTATGTTTGAAATGTACAGTATCATACCGTGCATTTCACGTATTTCTTGCATACACCACATTGAAACTTTGGGTGAAGGTTATGGTGTTTAACGTCACTTTAAAACAATATGTCAATTATATGATGGCGATCAGTTTTATTGGGAAGAATCCTCAGTACCCGAAGAAAACTACCGACCTGCGGCAAGTCACTGAAAAAATGTATCACATAAGGTTGTATGGAGTAATCTTGTGTAGAAATTATTTATCTTTGTGTTGAAGTTATTGGGGCCCGGGTGACTCAATGAGTTAGGTCGTTGGATCTAACAGCTCATGCAAGCCTATCACCAATACGGCGTGGGTTCGCACCCAGCTTTGTAAATTACAAAAAAGTGTGCACTCGACTCGTAGCCGCAAGTAATAAAGTTTACAAGTTGCTTGCCCAGGGTCGGTAGTTCTTCCGGGTACACTTAGCTTCCTCCACCACTAAAACTGGTCGTCATGATATAGCTGAAATATAGCTGAAAGTGGCGTTAAACACCAAAAATCAATTCAAATATTGTTATGTAAGATTATTGATCCATTTAAACTGTTTTTTATTATATTTTGGGGGATAGGTCTACTAATTACGTAGTTAAACAAAATCACCTCTAAAAACCAAATATTGTCAATTAGGATTGTTTACACCGTAATGCACAATTGATATTCTTACTTAATTAGTTTAAACATATTTTATTAAAAATAATTAATAAATATTGTACAATAAGATAAATTTTAAATATGATATAATGCACATAATTAAAGTGAATCGAAAACAAGTTTAATTAGAAATATACATACATACTATTTCTATATACAATAGGCTATACATAATTTTGTTCAGAAGAACGAGCATAAAAAGTATTAAGGGAGATAATTAAATGAACGTCGTCATCAGTGTCTATCGATCACCTGATATGGGTGGAAGTTAGTCAGTGTGTACACGGCAGTCAATTCCATTGCAACTGGTCATTCATTTGAACATGTTTTCACAGTGAATAACACAAAGGTAACGGAATTTACTTAATTTTATAAACATCATTTATTTATGATAAATTGTGTTTTGTCAACTTTTACAAGATGTTGAATTTTCACAACATTGTACGCAATGGAAAACGAAAGTGAAAAAAATAATAATCAAATAGTTTGTTTAAAACGGTTAACATAATATTTCAGATTATTTCCGTTTTACATAAGTCGGTATATTTTAAACTTTAGATAATACAATCTTATGACAAGAAGAGAAAATACAAATAACCTTGATCAATGTTTTGTCCTGATAAGACATACTATTATAGTCTATAAATACGGCTTTTACGGTTCAGTAATCGGAATGTCGCTGTGTGGGTTTCCCCATAATAAATTGAAAAACTATATGTTTTTTTCAGTTGTGTGTGTCGGTAAAAGGTGATATTTATTATCATACATCCTATTTTCTCACATTAAGGTGCATTTAAATATTTACAGTGCTTTCATTAAGACCTGGTGTCACATACTAGATTTTCTCCCTACCCAGTTTTCCCCCGGAAAGGGTATATACTAGAATTTTCCCCCGGAAAATTGAGTATATACTGATTTTCCCCCTGAAATAAAGGTAGGAAAAGTGAGTATATACTAGGATTTTCCCCTCTACAGAATCGATACTAGATTTCCCCCCTAGATTGAATACTTACTATATACATGAACTCATATATATATACGGTGTCTTAGTCCGTTTTTTATTAATTTTACTGTTTTAGGATTTAGCTCAATACATTCACTGTGGAAATATCATACGTAAATGTTCGTATGTTTATATGTTGAGTTATCTTTATTAACCAATTAAAGGGCCCATATAGGGCAAATACAAGAAATATATATAAACAAAATAATACAAATAATAATACACATTCATAAGAGGGAAAGAGGTGCTCGATTGACAGATAATACAATACAGTTTAGGTACAAAACATATAATTATAGTGTATATACATGAACTCATATATATACGGTTTCTTAGTCCGTTTTTCATTAATTTTACTGTTTTATACATTCACTGTAGAAATATCGTACGTAAATGTTCATATGTTTATATGTTGAGTACACTCTGCAAAAAGACTCATATAGGCTAGAGCTTCCTGACTTGGGACAGGACTCATACAGGTTAGAGCTTCTTGACTTGGGACAAGACTCATATAGGCTAGAGCTTCATGACTTAGGACAGGACTCATATAGCTAGAGCTTCCTGACTTGGGACAGGAGTCATATAGGTTAGAGCTTCTTGACTTGGAACAGGACTCATATAGGCTAGAGCTTCCTAACTTTGGACAGGACTCATATAGCTAGAGCTTCCTGACTTGGGACAGGACTGATGTAGCTAGAGCTTCCTGACTTGGGACAGGACTGATATAGCTAGAGCTTCCTGACTTGGGACAGGACTCATATAGCTAGAGCTTCCTGACTTGGGACAGGACTCATATAGCTAGAGCTTCCTGACTTGGGACAGGACTCGTATAGGCTAGAGCTTCCTGACTTGGGACAGGTCTCATATAGCTAGAGCTTCCTGATTTGGGAAAGGACTCATATAGCTAGAGCTTCCTGACTTGGGACAGGACTCGTATAGCTGGGGCTTCCTGACTTGGGACAGGATTCATATAGGCTAGAGCTTCCTGACTTGGGACAGGACTCATATAGGCTAGAGCTTCCTGACTTGGGACAGGACTCGTATATGCTAGAGCTTCTTGACTTCGGACAGGACTTGTATAGACTAGAGCTTCCTGACTTGGGACAGGACTCATATAGCTAGAACTTCCTGACTTGGGACAGGACTCATATAGGCTAGAGCTTCCTGACTTGGGACAGGACTCATATAGCTAGAGCTTCTTGACTTGGGACATGACTCATATAGCTAGAGCTTCCTGACTTGGGACAGGACTCATATAGGCTAGAGCTTCTTGACTTGGGACAGGACTCATATAGGCTAGTGCTTCCTGATTTGGGAAAGGACTCATATAGGCTAGAGCTTCCTGACTTGGGACAGGACTCTTATAGCTAGAGCTTCCTGACTTGGGACAGGCGCATAAATTGTGGCGGTGTTAAACATGTTTTGTTGGACCCCAACTCTTCTTAACACATATAGCCACGTGGAATAAAAATACAATGAACATAAAACTAAACTGGGCAAAATATTAGTTCCAAATGCCAAAGGAAGGAGGAGTTGACGGAAACGTCCAACCCATTACATCCAAATGGTAGAGTGGTGGTACTCTGGAATCGTCTTATCCATTCGTACGTCATTCAACCCTTCTAAAAATTTCTGTCATAAATAAATATGCTTTAATTTTTTGTCTGTATTTGGTTTGCAACTTCTAATGCATTTAGGTCAGTCGTACGTTTTAGGCATTTTTGTGCCCGAGATTAGTACAATGCGTACACGTACTTCTCGTTTATCGGGACTTTGACATTAAATATGAGTGGGTTACATGTATATAAACAGACAACGTATGGGGGTATAACCCCCTCCCCTTGAGTCCAGAGTACGCTTTAAAAAAAGACAGCGAATCCAGCGTACATCTTGAAAATGGGTTCGAGTCACCCGTTTTTTTCAAATTATGCGTCCAAGTCCAATATAAGAAGCTACTTGCGTCCAGGACGCACCTGTAAAAATCCTGAGCACGATTTAAAAAGGGTCTGAATCCCGCGTACGAAAAGGGGGGTTATACCTTCACTTGTGCCACTTCATGTCCATGTAGGAACCATGTCCGTCATTTCGTCTGATAAAGTTGGTTTATCTGTGTTATCTGTATTTGTTGATATTGGCACATAGAATAGAAGAGCATATATACTTTACATGGTAACAGGATAGACAAATTTATATGTTTATTGATGCTGCAGTGAAATAACTGCTCCCCGTAAATCAGTATTTGCTTTTTTGGTGAAGTATGAAATGTTTCACACCTTGTCATTAATTTTTTGAGTTGTAGGAGAAAACATAAAAGTTATAGGAGTATGAATAGACTGGCAAAGCCAGTCTCCCACCTCGCTCAGCGAGATGATATTTACGGCAGGGGGTCTGGGGTCAAGGCCCCCAGAGTCTCTGGGATAAATGGTGCAAAATCCTGCATTCTAGCCATCTCCTGACATCAAATTTGCTTCCTAAAATACTTGATTTTTTTATGAACATTTAAAAAAAACACAATTTTAAAACGTGAAGAAGATACCTTCTCTGAGAGCACTTCAGACACAGTTTGAACAGTAATTCAGACACTCGTATAATTAAGAATAATTGAATATTCTAATATGACGGCCTATATATCGTCAACCAGTATATGTCGGTATGTATCTACCTTTAGCACATGCGCACTCAAATTATCGATAGGAAAAAAAAACATATTTTAGAAAGTTTCTGTAATGAATAAAAGCCTAGACAAGGCCGTTTCCGTGAGGTCATACACAACAACTACACATTATATTATTTTGTTTACATATATACACAAATATGCGATGAAAACGCACTCATCTGAAATAGAAAAAAAAAGCTAAATGCATATTAATATGTTGCTTTATTGTGGAGCCCAGTAACTGACATGAGCATTTTAATTTCGTTTATACGAAATAGTTTACGGAGCCCGTTTTCTGACATGAGAATTTTTTTTATTTCGTTCATAGATATTTTTTTAAATAGTTTATGCGAAATACTATTTCGTGTTACGTCATAAAAATATTTATCATGTCAGTTAACGGCCTCCGTGCTTTATTGTTACTCATCAAAAAAGAATAAAATATAATTAAGAAAGAAGCGTCTTTTAATTTCATAATATTAATGTTTTAAAAAGAAACCATCATAAAGAAAGATAATTTAAAAGTTGGCATGCGGTGAAATATTTATCCAATTACGAATTATACCTCAAAAGACGGCATTGTCATAATTTGGCCTTAATTTATGGTACTTAAGGATGTGCTTTGCAAAGTTTTGACCTTTTTATCTTAAGACATCAGCAATTTACATATCTGGCATGCATCTGGGATATGTACAATGAAAAAAGACCACAGGATTTACACAGACATCCTGTTCTTTGTATTTGATCTCGATCTACTTTGATTATTTATTAGGTTTAAATAAAATACCTTGTCTTTTGTATGAACAATTATTTATATAGACGACTGTATGGTTTAAAAGGAATATATTACTTGATTCTATTTTAAGCTTGTCTTATTATTTGTTATGTTAATTTGTCAAGTACGCACATGTGTTTACCAAGAAACTAATTAATTCTATTGATTGGTAGATTAGTACAAATTGTAATATCATACAACTGTTTTCTTTTCAATTGAATTCAAAGCTATTGTCAATTAAATTACGGGATGGATATTCGTGAAAACAAAAATTAATGACATCCCTGGACAATCCTGTATAACTGTCTGAAAAAAAAAGTTTATTACGTTTTACTTGTTCTCAAACGTAGTGAGTGTAAATTTAAGCAAAAAGAAACAATTTTAAAGCTAGGAAACATCCTCAAAAGCAAGTCAAAATTCACCAAATCAAAAATCGGCTGGGGTGCTTCCACCTTCACCCCCTACCAGGGCTTTATACTGAACTTACTGGAGGCCTTCTGACTCTCGGTCGAATTTTCTCTCCGTCTATAATTCTAAAATACCCCCTATCAACATTTGTATTGAAAACACTGAAAATGCAAGCACACTTTTAAAGAAGAAAGAATATTTTCCGAGATTCGGCATACGGAAACATTTGAAAAGTTTGAGGCCAAGTTCCTTTTCTCTAATAGGTTGCTGGAAATCTCTGTAAGCAGATCAGAAAGTGGACCATGGTCTACACTGGACGACAAGATTTTAGTTGATTTATATCAGGCACAAATGGGTGTCACCTTTAAAACTTTTCCTGATATTTAAAAAAAAAATTACATGCATAAAAAATCTGAAGCCATGAAAAAGTGACAACACATCTATTAAAGCAGTAGTACATTTAATTTTGCTTTAATAAATGTGGTATTGGATTCATACATGTATATGTATGCATGAGGAAAGCACCTGAAAGATGACAAACAGTGAAATGATGGTAGTTAAGTAAATTGCATGCATGTTGCATCACAAACATATACACTGTACTAAGACGCAACTAAAACTAAAACGGCGTTACAAATAATGCATAGTTTCAGGTAAAAACAAAAACAAAAAAAAACCTACCTACCCTACATAGCAAATTTTGGGATGTTACCCTAAACACACATATTTGTTTTTGGCCTCATTTCCATGCATCTATGTACAAATTTACATGAACCTGCATCTTAAAGTTGCTGAGATACGATCTCGGACGTTAAGCTCGTTTAAAGTCAATTAAGCATGAACTGTAGGTCAAAGTGACCTACTTTTGCCTGGATGCTGACCTACCATCTCAGATGCATCTATGTACAAGTTTACATGATACTACAACTTATAGTTAATGAGATATGAACTCGGACGTAGTTCAAAGTAATTGAAGCGTGAAATGTGGGTCAAAATGACATACTTTTGCATGGATGTCGACCTACATTCCAGATGCATCTACATTCAAGTTAACATGATCCTACAACTTATAGTTGCTGAGATATGAGCGTGGACGGGAACGCTGACGCTGACGCGCACATGGATGCCGAGGGTACTCCAATAAATTTTCTCAACGTCGTTGAGGCGAACTAAAAAAATATTGAACAGTCCTTTTTAGGTGATACAACAGCCCTTTTAAGGGCTAAACATTATTTAAACCAAGTCACCACCAGTTCCTTTCCTGAAAATTATATAAACGTTTTCCGAGGAATCCAGTGTTCCAGAGCAGACCATGCAGGCCTATTTATGTCACATTTTTTTGAAACATGGTCTTGTGTAAAAATAAATCACGTTTGAAGTTATTCACGTAATTTGTTACTTTACCTTAAAATTCTGAATAACTTCATTGAAAAAAAAAACAGGCTCTGTATTAAAATTCGGAGACACTGTTTTAAGCTTTTTACTAGCTCTTCAGATTGCAAGACAAATATTTACACTACCTAGCGAAATTCAAATATATGAATGTTCAATTGAATTTTGCTCAATGAGTTAGGTCGTTGGATCTAACAACTCATACAAGACTATCACCAATACGGCGTGGGTTCGCACTCGGCTTTGTAAATTACAAAAAGGTGCACTCGACTCGCAGCCGCAAGTGATAAAGCTTACCAGTTGCTTACCCATGGTTGGTGGTTCTCTCCGGGTACTCCGGCTTCTTCCATCACTAAAACTGGTCGCCATGTCAGATATAGCTGAAATATTGTTGAAAGTGGCGTTAAAACACCAAAAACCAAATCAATCAATCAATCAATCAATAAATCAATCAATCAATCAAATTTTCAATTTTTCTGCCAAATAAGTTCATACAATATTTTGACCTCCAATAATTTGTTACAAAAAGAAGTAGAAGTGAAGATGTTGCTTTTGTCTATAAACTGCGCCCAACTTTATAATAATATACAAACTATTAGGCAAGATATGAAATTTCAAAGCAGGTTTGTCAGAGGTCGACAAATATTTGCATTGTTCTACCTTGGTGTACAGTGAGTGAGTGAGTGAGTGAGTGAGTGAGTGAGTGAGGGAGTGGGGGAGTGAGGGAGTGAGTGAGTGTAACGCAATTTTCAAAACAAAAAAAATAATAATAACGTATGTACAATTATATCTTTACATAACTAACTAACAGAAATCTAAAAAAATTACGTATGTATAATTATATTATTTTTCTATATTTGATGAAAAATCGAATATTTCAGTCTAATAATGCAATCTTAATTCTCACCGAAAATTTTTTCTTCTTTTATCATTGAATGAGCGAGTGAGTGACTAGAACTTCACTTAACGCAATTTCTGAAAAAAATAACGTATGTACAATTACATCTTTCGATGTATATATAAACTAGATGCTCCAAGGCATATTTTGGTAAAAGATCACATTTAAATCTTATTTTTCAAAATTGTGTCCGACAGCCCCGCCCTCAATTCAAGATGGCTGATGTTGCTAAAAATAGAAATTTCTTCATTTGTCCATTGTTGGTTTAGTATAAGTCAAAATGAGCTCAAATTTTAACTGCAGCTACATGGCAAGGAGTAGTTAAACAAATATTCCGTTTTTAGCTCATCTGGCCTTTAGACCATGTGACCTATTACCATCACTTTTCGTCCGTCGTCCATCCGTCAACATTTCACATTTCAATTTTCTCCTCAGAAACCACTGGGCCAATTACAACCAAACTTTGGTGGAATAGTCCTTGGATGGTCCCCTTCCAAAATTGTGTCCGGTGATCCCGACTTCCAACCAAGATGGCCGCCAAGCTTAAAATAGGAAAAAGGGGGATGAAATTTAAGAAAAAAGTCTTCTCCTCTGAAACTACTGAGCCAATCTCAACCAAATTTTGCTGAAATGATCCTTGGATGGCCCCCTTCCAAAATTGTGTCCTGCATTTCAGACCCCCGACCAAGATAGCCGCCACAGCCGAACTTAATTTAACATAGGACCCTATGGGAAATTCCCATTAAAATCTTCTTGTCTGAAACCATTTGCT
>MJUT01064633.1:10104-20852 GCA_002080005.1 Gigantidas platifrons
GAGATGACAGACACCACAGAACTTAACTTTAACATAGGACCATATTGGAAAATTAAATAAATGGTTATTTTCATATACTAGAAAGATTTAATCTAAATAGTGATGATCTGAAATCCAAGTTGGCTTACTCCACATGATATTGGGTAACTATACTAGGAATATGAATGTAAAGGTTATTATAAAAAACTGAAAACTTGCTTGAACAGAACAGTGCCTATAACCAAGTAAAAGAGAAAAGTGTAAAGATGGTCGTTTTGTAAGGATATATTAAATATATCGCAAATAAAAAAAATAGATATTACTTAAGTAGAAAAACTGCATCCACCCTTGAGACAATCAACAAAAGACTTGCTTCACCCTTTGCAGTAAATATGATACCACAGACCCTCAATTTCAAGGTAAAGCAGTTAAAAAAGTGCAGTTGTCTGTAATTTGTAGCTGAACAATAAATTTATTACATGTAGTTAGATTTGATGGTGAGTGATTCTTGTTTTATCACAAATGAGCACTTTGCCATCACTTACATGGCAAGGAGTAGTTTAACATATATTCCAGGTTTTTCTGTGCAATTTATCTTTCAGCCGATTTATACCGATTATGCAAATTAGGCATATTTTAATAAAAGATCACATTTAAATCGTCTCCTCTGAAACCACTGAACCAAATTAAACCAAACCTGGCAGAAATGGTCCCTGGGTGGGTCCCTTTCAAAATTGTGTCTAACAGCCCTGCCCTCCATTCAATATGGCTGCTGTTACTCAAAATAGAAATGTCTTCAGTTGTCCATTGCTGCTTTAGTATAAGTCAAAATGAGGTAAAATTTTAACTGCAGCTACATGGCAAGGAGTAGATTAACATATATTCCGGGTTTTTCTGTGAAATATTTCTTTCAGTCTATGTATACCGATTATGCAAATTAGGCATATTTTGTACTTTTTGTCCTCTATTTCAAAAACTATAAGAGATAGATGTTAAGCTTAAACTGCAAACATGTTCAGCATGTCAAGATCTACCCACCCTGCAATTTTGAATTAAATCTGATAACCCATCTTGGAGTTATTGCCCTTTTTTCATCAAATTTATAAAATTTTAATACTTGTCAAATTACAAAAATGTGCAGCATGTCAAGATCTACATATCCTGCAATTTTGAAGTAAATCCCATTACCCATTTTGGAGTTACTGCCCCTTTTTCATCAAATTTTCAAAATGTTAATACTTTTCATCCTTTATTTAAAAAAATTATAAGAGATAGATGTCAAGTTTAAACTGCAAAAATGTTCAGCATGTCGTCAATTACACAAAAGTTCCACAGTAGAAAATGTCCGACAACTGTGTGAAGAGAAGATATTCCTCTTCAAATACATTTTTTTGTTAACTTTCACTGCTTTTGGTTACTCAAATAATCGAATGGAAGCAACTCTATTACAAAATGTGAAGTAGCAAAAGCTAAATTTTGAGTATCATTGACATTTATGTTTTACAGCAATGTTGATAACATTGTCATACATTACAGTGGGAACCCAAGACCAATTTTTTTGGAGAGGGGGTTTGCAATGACGAGGGCTACATTTGTTCTTTTTTATTTTATCAAGTTTTATTGACTGATGTTATTATACTCAGGTGAGCTATACAGGCGGATCCAGGGGTGGGGGCAATATGAAAACACTGTTGCAGATAGAAATGTATAAGTAGTGGAGAATACACTCCAACTGTAGATTCTCTCACATAATACATTTCTATCTGCAACAGTGTTTTCATTTTATATTTTTACCTTTTTAATGTTCAGAAAGCTAAATAAGCCACAATTAACTAAAAATATACAACAAAATTTTATCGGCATCCGTGCTTTCGATTCTCGTTTATATTTAGATATTTCAAGGTCTTTCAAGTATCCCAAATGTTCACCTTTGGTCTGTCTGATTTGTTAAATTGCGGTCGGTTCGTTGGTTGTTTTTGTATTGCGAGAATACTCGTCAGTTCTGAACATAAATTATGTCAGAACTCAAATACTTGTATCGTGTCTTGTATATATTGATCAATTGCTTTTTTTAAACAAATTGGTGATATTTTTTTTAACAAAGCTTACTATCAAGAGTTATATATACTAACTATACAAATTATTAATGTGGTCAACTTAGCCAGGTGGTAAGATGGAAGTTTTGAAAGTCAAACTAGACTTTAAAAAGCCCTGCAGTGGTTTGGGACACGAAAGTCCCAAAATAAATAAAACACGTTTTTAAACCTAAAATAGAAAAAGGTTAAAGTTCATATATTCAAGAACAAAAGAATCAACTGTAGATTCTTAAAAATAATCCACTGTTCTAACAATAGTGTGACGTCAGAGAAATGTATTATTGTTAGAGAATACACTCCAACTTGTAGATTCTTAAAAATAATCAACTCGACCCTTACGGGTCTCGTTGATTATTTTTAAGAATCTACACTTGGAGTGTATTCTCCACTACGTATGTTCAGTTAACGTTTGACAATGGAAGGTGTTACACCTTATAATAAATGGAACTCCATGCCGAATTTGATTCATACAAGGAGTTTGAAAAGAGGAGAAATCCAATATACATAGGTGAAACATGCACTCTTGACGCAGATACAAAAGAAGCAAGTGTGATGTGCAGTTCATGCTTAGAATGGAAGCACTTGTCATGAGCAAGACTGAAACTCTTCCAAAAAGCAAAACACTAGTTTTGCAACATGTGTAAAAACTAAAAAGTCACCAAAATATGCATGTATCAAATAATTTCTTTAAAAATCATATTTAATTTTTTTTTATTTAACAATTTTTAATTCATTAATTTAATTTTCTAAATTACCCTGTTTTGATATCTTAATATTTCTTTCTTTTTTAATAGTTATTATTGATTCTGACTAAGCATTTTATTTATAAGCTCGCAAAGCGAGCTATTTATGGTATAAGCATGGTAAAATTAAATCAATAAAGGAATAACATCCATACATTACACTATGCCTATGAAAAGTTTCAACACATCCGGGTGATCCATATACTCTATAGCTATGAAAAACCCAATCGTAACTACTCGGCCATTCTCGCTACGCTGCAAATAACCTCGTATGCATTAGGTAGAAATTCTTCTTAAATTGTTTGCCGGAAGTTTAGCTGCACAAAAATATAGTCTACGAAAATCCAATATGGAAGACATACTAAGTAAAATCTAATCATGCAAAACTAATTAAAACTTTAACTTTTATCCATGAAAATAATTGAAATATAGAAAATTGTTTAAAATATAACTTTATCAAACTTTCATGTAACTGATATGTGAAAAGTAGTGCGATTTATACGCCTAATGCATACGAGGTTATTTGCAGGGTAACGAGAATGGCCGAGTAGTTACGATTGATGAAAAACCTTCAACACATCCGGGTATTGTATTGTACCACTTTTCGAGAGGCATCGAGAACATATGAAAGATACGGTGTACGAAAGGTATCGAAGAGCGAAATACCGGTCTCGTTTATCACGAGACCGGTATTTAGACTGACGAGTTCTGTCCCCTGGCTCGTACCTAGATTGAGACAGGCAATTGTCAGTCAGGTATTTCGCTGTATATTGTTTGCTTGCGAAATAAACATTAAATTTAATTCAACGTTCTTCTTCTTTGACGAAAACATACAAATTATTTGTTTGAAATGAATATTTATAGAATTTTGTCTGTAAATTGAAATAGATAATTATCGACTTCTACACGGAAAGTAACGAGTTGCAAAAAATAACACGATTGCGCAACCCGATCGTCTGCTCTGGATTATTCCTGAAGCAAACAGAAGCTGATATATTTATATTCGCTCAATCGCATCAGGTATTGATAAAATACACAATTGCCCAAAATGTCTCAAAGAAAAACACTTTCAAAAGTTCCGTTGACCCCCCAGTTTACAACATATGGTCTTTCATACGCAGATGTGGTTAAATTTGATAAGCCTTACTTATTTAAATGTCGATGGGCATGGCCATGACGTATTGGCTCATTCATAATTCTTATGTTTTAGCGTATGTACTTTGTTCTTATTTTCCATTGTATATTTGAAATTAAAGTTTTCTTCCATTATGATTTTTATATCTTACACCTTATAATCAGTGCCGGCAATATAGCCATTTACCATTTTTTTGCTTATTTTGCCGGCGCCGGCAAAATAGTCCCCAGACTGTCTAACCTTAATTAATCATTTGATGTAGAACTGGAAAACTAATATGTACTACAAAAATAATAACATATCACAAGAACATGACTTTTAATAACATCATAATATCAGAAGTAGTGCACATTACGACGAGTAGATTATGGAAAAGCAGTGCACATTTAGACAAATGTTCAACTGCAAAAAACAGTACACTATTTTTGACTAACAAAAGTATTGACCTCTGACGGGTCACATTTCATGTTATCATGCATACAAAATGATCAATATATTAATAACGACCAATCGCAATATACAGGAAATAGGGAAATGCTCTTAGGTATGATCTTTATGACTACAGATAAGACTAGAAACATTCCGAAAAGAAAGATGCCATATTATCAGGATCTCTCTACTACACGTTAAACTCCCCTCTCTATGACCTCCCCTGATTACAATTATCCTCTTATATCCGGAAATAGACAAGATCCACACTAAAAAATCATAATCCAATGTTTAAAATTAATGAGTTGTTTTCATTGTGACACTGAATACACACATGTGTAAACATTCCAAAGCAAATCAAAACATTCCCAGGTTGAATTTGAGCTACTTGATGCACAGGCACTCGTATTCCGGACCCCCCCCCCCTTTTCCTCATTTGGTCCCTCCCGCGATTATGGTATGGATCTTTGTCTGGAAGTACATCTTAGAGCCATATATCCACATTTTACAACATTTAGTGTTACAACTTTCTCGTTCTACTAACTATTTTGTTTCTAGGTCCAGCTGCCGTTTTACTTAGGTTTATTTAAGTAAAATGGCAGCTGGAAGGGTATTGTATGTGCATAGGCAGGTATATATAACACAGCTCTTGACTAATGGGGCGCAAAAATTGTCCTCCCCCCACCCCCTCGTTGATTGTGTTCTACATGTAATTTGGAAGAAAATGACATGAAAATGTTGGTTGGTATTTTTTCTAATGCATTGTATACATATGCGCCGAGGTGTAGAAAATTTCCCAAAAAAGACGGGTGGGGATGGCTGTATAAGAGTAACAGAAGTCATTTAAGAGTTTTACTTGTGAAACACACAAATATAATGTACATTTATTTTTTTAATTTTATTAATATTAAATTCTTTTCCTCTTTTGTTTTAACCACAATTTAAATGAAAAAATTTGACCGGTAACATAAAATTGTTTTTAATTACATTACAAAATCTCAAGCACTTTGATGACATTTGATATTTTGTTTTAACGGTTATTTTAACATTAAATAATGTTAGCACATCAAAACTTTTTCTTATGATGCATAATAATCTTGTCCAAATAAAAAAAAAAAATAAAAAAATCGGTGTTGCGATCTCACGATGTTGTTATCGGCAGTCATGTGTGCTAACCATTACGCCATCACATCGTGAATAATAAATAATAATAAAAAGTAAAGGGATTACTAAAAATAGAAAGTTCCAATGTGTCGTTTACATGTCCAATGAATTAATTTCTAAGATAATCTGACGTACTAATAGTATTACGTGATTTTTCTTTTTGGTTGTTTGTTTTGTTTTCTATACTTTTTGTGAATTGTGGGGATAATATTAAAGTATACTTTAGTATAGTAACACATGAAATTCCACTGAGGCTTAGAAAAAAAACACGTCGGACTCGATGCACAATCAGGTCGGTAGTATTTGATATCACCTCCATATGCGGAGTCAGTGTGTTAAATCGGTCATCCAATCAGGACGCTCATTATTGTTCAAGATAAAAATACATCGCTAAAACTACCTGTGGGTGTTTCTCCACTTCAACTCGTAAATTTAACGTTCCGATGTGTGGTTTACGTGTCCAATGAATTAATTTCTAAGATAATCTGACGTACTAATAGTATTACGTGATTTTTCTTTTTGGTTGTTTGTTTTGTTTTCTGTACTTTTTGTGAATTGTGGGGATAATATTAATGTATACTTTAGTATAGTAACACATGAAATTCCACTGAGGGTTAGAAAAAAAACACGTCGGACTCGATGCACAATCAGGTCGGTAGTATTTGATATCACCTCCATATGCGGAGTCAGTGTGTTAAATCGGTCATCCAATCAGGACGCTCATTATTGTTCAAGATAAAAATACATCGCTAAAACTACCTGTGGGTGTTTCTCCACTTCAACTCGTAAATTTACATAGAAATCGGAGATATTTCATCATAAAACTTCACACATGATTTTGTCTATCATATTTCTTGAAGACAAACATAAAATTTTATTGCATTTATCAATATTTTATGAGAATCAACAGTTTTTTCAACACCGTATCTGTTCACGTGACTACACATGCTACTCACAGTGACCCGTGACCCACATTAGCTGGTCTGAGCAGTATTTTGTACATATGACGAGAATTTGAATGTTTTGATTACTCATTGATTTTAATTTTAAATTGAAACAAAGGTACACGATTGTGCAATAACGTATAAATTAAGAAATAATTCATGGAAGCCAGAGTTTGTATACAGTTTTAACATGGGTAACATTATTTTCGTACAAATTTTATCCCGAGCATTAGCGTGGGATAAAATGCAACGAAAATAATGTTACCCATGTTAAAACGTGATACAAACTCTGGCTTCCATGAATTATTTCCATTCTAGTAGGAAAAATCTAACTTATTTTTTGAAGTGGAAGTCGGTAATGGAAATGCATTTCATAACAAAATTCACTAACCTTCATGTTTTACAGTTTACAGTTGTTTTTCTTTTATGTATAAATAGACCGTGATGCTATGAAGTTACTGATATTTTCAAATTTAATGGCATTTTGAATTTAGCAACTTAAGCAAGTAAAATGCTCACAAAATCTTAAAATAAATCAATAACCATGTCTTTCAATGTCATCAGCGTTCCTTGTAAACAACTTCTGGAAGATGTTAAATTTCAAAAGTCAAAGTCCATTGATGGTTGTCTTAAGTATTTATTCCGGAAAAATCTAGGTAAAAACAATACAGGCATTTTTATGTTTGTTATGCACCACAGTGATGTATGAATACATAAATTCACTAGGGAATTATGTTTGTAATTTGTTCGTCAATACGCATGAGCGATATTAAAATATATCGTGAGTTTTATCACTGTATTATTTATATAGCCAATGAAGGACGTCATGTTAGAATTATTGATAAGGACTAAGAATACAATAAAACATTAATAATCTATTTGGGGGAATTTTATAATTAAATAATTAAAGACTTATAAACTTGGATTATGACTGAGATAATATTTCAACACTATTTCAGTTATATCGTGGCGGTCAGTTTTATTGGTGCAGGAAACCTGAGGACCCAGAGAAAACCACTGACCTGTCGCAGGCCACTGACTTTAATACATAATGCTGTACACCTCGCCCTGATAGAGATTCGAACTCACAACATCAGTGGTGATAGGCAATGATTGCATACGCAGTTGTAAATCCAACTACCATACGATTGCGTGTTTTTTTTTTGTGATCAAATTTCAACCAACAAATACAATGTATACATGTAAAACAAAAACAAAAGAACCCTTAACCTTGTGTCGAAGTCTAAGGAACAGATGACTTTCCTTTGAGATAGTGGAATAAATGAATGGTGTTATGGATTTACAAATCACAACTTTTAAATAATATGATATTATATTAAAACAATTTAGGTTTTTTTTATATCTGTCAATACATGATTTTACCGACCCATGAAAGTATATCGACCTCGCACTTCGTCCTCTGTATATCAAGTCGATAAAAAACATATAATCATCACCTCATCATAAGGCTATAATTGTATATTATCACATTTAAAAATCAAAAGGACGTGTTACAAATCATTGACGATTGCTTCTATTCTTCTTACTTTGAATTACACAAGGAATTGTCTTGTCTGCCTTTGAGATAACATGGTTTGACTCTATACAAATATCATTTAAACAACAACAAACTATTTGATTATTATTGTTTTATTCGAAAAATGTTAAAATATACTGATAATATGATATAATTGTGTCCGGAAGCTCAATAATTTTCTTGCATATTTATATATATATATATATATCAACAATAAAAAACAAAAACAAAAACAAAAACAAAACTCAACAAGAACAAATAACAAATGATGGAATTAAGATTGAACACTTGGCTTACCTGAGGAGGCAAGCTAATAATTTTTACATAGTATACAACATGATTATGCGTTATTATACAAATACTAATCAATACAATATAAAATCACACATTCTTATTAATTAATAAAAAAAAAGATATCAAAATAGGATATTACGCTGTTTGTGGAATATTCTACCAATAGGGTTAAAATTTGTTCTGCGGTTTTGACCGTGATTTCCTCTCGATAGATAATATTACACAAACTTTATACAGTGTCAAGTAAGAAATATTCTTACCATTTATTATTTCCTTCATATATCTGGTTCTGAGAAGAAGAGGTTTGAAATTTCAGCCAATCAGAAAGCATAATTGACTCTAGCAGCCATATTGCATTTGAGGAAAAATCATATAAAATGTTGAAGACTCTCTCTCTATGTCGTAAAGCTTTGTACCATTCAGTCAAGTATTTTGTGATATAAAGATTGGAATGTGGCAAGCTTACTTACCTATGACGGTAGGAAATTGACGAGAATACCTTACATGGACCTTTCGTCCAAGGGGGCTAAAAAAAATAGATTATACAGAGTATTTATAAAAGATATAGTCATTTTTCTGTGTATCACAACCAGCTTTCATGGCATTAAAAGAAATAAAATTACTGAATAAAAAGTAAAAATACTGTATCAGAAGTAAAAATACGGTGTATAAGTAAACGATATCTACACAGAGGTATAACTGTTGTCAATCTAAGGTAATTTAGATACAACACAATGGTACATGAAAACCAAATACCTCAAACAACACTACACTAAACTTCTACAATTTGTTTTAAAGAAAATACAACAAAATATAATCTCATTGTAATGGACTTGATTCGAATAAATAACTTTAAAGATAACAATCATCTAAAACATCTAATAAATATAACTTAACATGTACTGTAACATCGAAATGTCATAAATTAGTATAAAAAAATAAGTTCTTGTATTTTGCATACAGGCAAGACAGTATTTTCAAGATCATGGTTATCTTCTGCACATGTGTGAAATAATATTATTTACTGAGTGGAGCCACTGTGGGGTAGGGTT
Organism: Gigantidas platifrons; assembly: GCA_002080005.1. Classification (NCBI taxonomy): domain Eukaryota; kingdom Metazoa; phylum Mollusca; class Bivalvia; order Mytilida; family Modiolidae; genus Gigantidas; species Gigantidas platifrons. The sequence continues at coordinate 19,478 of MJUT01064633.1, forward strand.
ATGGTGTTTAACACCACTTTAAATAATATTTCAGTTATACCATGGCTGTAACAGAACATGGAGGAATTTCTCAAAACACATGGAAGCTATCTAAATTACAATTCTGGTAAAAACCTATTTTGACCACAAATAATATCTGCAATATTAAAATAAATTGCATAGAAAATGTTTTGAAATGTACGTTATGTATAATGTTATCATTGGTTCAAATATAGAGGTGTTAATTCCCCCCCATCCCCCAAAATATCCTCAACTAAAAGACCTTTAAAAATATACATAGCTTTGCATAAGAAACAATGGGGTTTAATTTGTTACAAAACACTGATAAAAATTTAAAAAAAAACATTGTGAACATTTAATGCGATTCAAAAATGACTGGCAAAAAATGTGACACTAATTTATTGTGATTGTCATTATTGTAAACAAAAATACAAAAAGTGAATTATCAGTAAAATATAAAATATTATCCTTTTCACGAGATCTGCCCTCTTTATATAAAAAAAAACGTAAATACAAACAGGAACAAGATAAACTAGGAAGAACTGTTTTAGATACCTAAAATTTATGTCTCCCCTTAATGCAGCCATCTGTACAACAACCTATCTCGAAAGACAAAAATGTTACGGCCCGGACAAGAAAATACTATTTAAAAAACCATTATTTGACCTTGAGGTCAAAGGTCAAGACCTCACGAAGGTCATTACGGTACGCGACACACCACCTTATGGTCATGGACCCACATGTGACATACCAAATATCATTAACCTATCTCGAAAGACAAAAATGTTATGGCCCGGACAAGAAAATACTATTTAAACTAGAGGCTGTGGAGAGCCTGTCATCGCTCACCTGGTAATAATTGGCAGGGTAAATCCTTAGGAACGTGAAGTCTAACACAGATTCATATTTTCTTGCGACTTAAGACACAATTTGCTTACTATTGAATGTGTGCTCCATAAATTCTGAAAACCTAAAGTCAAAATTAAAATCTCCCATGGTAAGTATATTAGACTGCTTAAGTTTTAATTCTTGAAGAAGGTTATCAACAAGCATATTTTTCAAGTCTTTCTGTTTGCAGATAAGAGCAGCATAGAACAAATCAAGTCAACTGGCTTGGTACTTTCTGAGAAGAACAACTCAGTACAAATTCCCATTGGGTCTTGTAGGCTTCTATGTTAAACTTTGTTCGTCTATGGCGGCCATCTTGAATTTCCAATCGGAACCAAATTTACAATTTAGGTAGAGGACCATCCATAGATCATTCACACCAGAAAACAAATTCAATTGAATCAGTAGTTTCTGACCAGAAGATTTTTAAAGATTGACGAATCAGAAAACATTATCTACCCCTGGCAGCCATGTTTAATTACCGATC